>JBCATW010000147.1:0-11146 GCA_038406705.1 Eurycea bislineata
TGGTCATGAATTGGTGTGTCTTGCATAGGGCCCTGCTTGTATACGAAGTCAATTAAGTGATGGTGCAGGGGTTCAGGTTCATTGGGAGCATCCATCAGTGGCTGCTCCGGGGTTGGCACTGCTTCCATGCACCTTGCCCCAAATTTTACACAAAGAATCCAGACACTGGCGCCACAATTGTTTCCCTTCTGCCTGTTCGCTATGGGTCCCTTCCCCCTGTCCATCACTTTGGCCCCACCTTTTACCTTCAAGCCTCTGTCCATTGCCGAAGTTATTGAAATTGTTGGGTCTATGAAGCCCACAGTCTGTAAGGGTGATGTCTGTTCTGCCACTGTTATCAAAGACTGTATTGTCACATTACTTGTATTATTAATGCCTCATTTGCTTCTTCTTGTGTTCCTTTTTTTTTTTTTTATTTTTTTTTTTTTTATTAGCACCAGTACATAGATACAAAAAATGGAATAGTATATTACATCGCATACATCGCATATATCACAAAATGAAAAATATAAGAGGCAAAGAAGTAGGATCCGAGGATCGTTGGATTGGAAGAACAGAATGGGTCTTAGTTCAATTCTAGTCCAGAACAAAATATTCCAACAGTGGCCCCCACAATAATCTCAATTTGGTTGCTTTGCCTTGTGTGGCGAGGAGTTGTCTCTCAATGTTAAAGTTAAACAAGACCACTTGCCACCATTCTTGCATTGTTGGGGGGTCTCGGTCTTTCCAGTGCCTGGCAATGAGTATCCGTGCAAGAATTAAGCATTTGAAGATGAAGGGACGAAAGATCTGACCCATACTTAGATTTAGTCCTAAATAGATGATTGTCTCAGAGTTGACATTCATCTGAGTTGAACAAAGGGATGCCACTTTATTGAAGATTTGTGTCCAGTATGTTAGTAGGCTAGGGCAATCACAAAACATATGCGTTTGGCTGGCGGCCATAAGTCCGCATCTGGGGCATCCGGGTATCACAGTGGCCCATTTCGCAATTTTTTGAGGGGTATAGTACCATTTCTGGTAAAATTTTATTATGTGTAATCTATGATTAGTTGAGATGCAGGTTTTTTTAGCCATGGCTAGCTCTTGTTGGATCAAATCTTCCGCCCAATCCTCATCAACATCACACACCGCCCCCCATTTCCGAGCCCAATCAGAAGTATCACATGGAGCTAGTGTCAAAAAGAAATTGTAAAAGAAAGAGAGCACTCCCTTCCCTTCCCGATTCTGACTTAACAAATAGGTAACCGAGTTATTTTCAGTGAACAGTGCAGGTGTCATATCACGTAGATTATTCCTAATCTGAAAATATTTATAAATAGTTTGTCTGGCAATTCCGTATTCATCTATGAGAACCTGGAATGTTTTTATTTGTTGTCCAGCAAATAGTTGTGATATTTTACTGAGACCCTGCCTTTCCCAGTTTAGAGTACCTATATCTTCAGTATCAGGGTTTATTGTTGCGATTTCAGAATACAAAGTTATTCTGGGAATGGATACGAATGAACGAATTTGAAGCCACAGCTTGGAGAAAATTCGTAGAGACGTCACCTTTATTCTGTGGGTAAAATGTTTATCTCCGAGCTTGCCCCGTAGCCCTCTAGGGACTATGGCCAACAGAGCTGCCATAGCGAGATCTTCTGACCTGTCGTGCCCTAATAGATGTAATATACGTGGCAGTGAGGCAGCCCAGCAATATAGCTGCAAGTCGGGGAGGGACAGTCCCCCCTGCTCCCATTTCTGGGAGAGCTTGTCTCTACTCCGTCTTGGTTGTTGGTTAGCCCAGATGAATGAGGAAATACACCTGTTGATTTTGCTAAGAAAATCACTGGATAACTCGATTGGGATAGCCCTAAACAGGTATAATAGTTTGGGAAAACAGATCATTTTTATCAGGTTAATCCTACCCACTATTGTGAGGGGTAAAGCCTGCCATCTGGTACATGTTAGTTTAATTTCATTAAAAATACGATTAAGATTCTCTGTAATAGTTTGGGACAGACTAGGGAAGAGTTCAACCCCGAGATATATGGTTGAATTACTAGCAGCGTATGTGTGCATTATGCAGTTCCATAGTAAAACGTGAGTTTTATCTATGTTTAATCTATACCCTGAATAGCGCCCAAATTCTCTGGCTGATTCTACGGCTAGTTGAAAACATTGATCGGGGGCCGAGGTGATAAGCATTATATCATCAGCGTATGCCGCTAAAACCTCAGTTCTATGCCCTCCGATTGTAAATGCCAAAGGTTCTAGCAGAGTTTTAAGAGAATTGCAGAGTGGCTCTATATACATAGCAAACAAGAGGGGAGACATGGGGCAGCCCTGTCTAGTCCCTCTCTGTATACCGAATTTTGCAGAAGTAATCGAGTTGACACATGTATATGCATACGGGGTGACATATAAAGCCTGGATCCCCTTGATAAAGGGCTCAGGAAGACCGGCAGATTTCAACACCTGCCATAAAAAGTCCCATTCAACCATATCGAACGCTTTCTGAGCGTCTAAAAAAATCAGTGCCAATGGGTCTCCAGAGGCCTGGGCAATATCAGCTAAGGCGACTGCCAAATTAGTATGCATGACCGTTGATTTGCCGGGAAGAAACCCATGCTGTGATTTGGCCACAAGTTGAGGAACACATCTGGAGAGCCTGACCGCAAGGATTTTCGCAAATATTTTTGAGTCCGTATTGATCAGGGTTATGGGTCGATATGACCCACAATCTTGGGGGTCCTTGTGTTTTTTTAAAAAGACAATAATCTTAGAGATACACCAGGAGGGGGGAATATTGCCCTCTCGGAAGATAGTATTAACCAGTTCTAATATCATGTCTGTTAGTACATTTATAAAAGTCTGGTAGACTTCCACAGGGATAGCATCATCCCCGGCCGCCTTCCCTTGTGCAAGTGATTTGATAGCAAGTGTTAGCTCTTCCTGCATGATGATGGTCTCTAGCAGCGCTGCTTCTTCCCTAGGTAATGATTGGTGTATATTTGTGTTGATATATTCTAGACTGTCTGCACTATCAGCAGAGTGATTACTGGAATAGAGTTGCCTATAGAACTGGGCAAATGTGTTACATATCTCTTGGTCTGTCTTTTTAATTTGTCCAGATTCAGTTTTAATTTCCGCAATCTTGGAAAAGACCTGTTTGTCCCTGGCCAATAGGGCCAGAGCCTTGCCTGCTTTGTTAGATTGTTCAAGCCGAGCACATCTAAAGCTCTGAAGCTGTTCTGCGGCCTCCCTATCCAGGTAAATATTCAGTTGTGTTCTAGCAGCCACTAGCTGGCTGCTAACAAAGTCGATTTCCTCCCCAATTGGTTGTGATACACTTAGATGAGCATGTAAATTTTCCAGGCGTTTGATCTCAGATATTAAATTATCAATTATTTTTTTCTTGGCATTGGCACTGGCAATCACGTATGAGGTAGTCCAGCCTCGGAATTGTGCTTTCCAGCAGTCCCACACATAGAAGATATGTGCAGAGTTACGATTAGTACACCAATAAGCCAGGGTTTCACACTCTATAAAATCTACGAAAGCAGTGTCCATTAGAAGCTTCCTGTCAAATGTCCAATTTCTAATTTTCTTTAGGGAAGCACAATCCTTTACTCGAAGAACAATGGGAGAGTGATCCGAGACTAAAATTCCCAAATATTCCACAGAGCTATTGGTGGAGACCCATTCAGATCCAAGGACAAGGTCAATACGATAATATTGACGATGAGGAAATGAAAAATACGAGTATTGGCGTTTGTTTGGATTTTGTCTTCTCCATATGTCTGAAACCCCAGCCGTATTAAGCAAATTATTGTAGGCACGGAACATTTTGTTTTTGGATCTAGTATTGGTTGCGTTGGATCGATCTAGATCTAAGTCGGGAGTTATATTAAAATCTCCAATTATAATAATTTCTCCATGCCACCCTGCACAGAGCACTTCTAGCTGCTGCATTATAATTGGTGAGTCTGTGTTCTCCGCGTAAATTGTAATAATTTTGAATACCCTTTCATGGAAGCATATATCTAACATTACCCAGCGACCAATCGAGCTCTTCTGGTGCCGAAGCACGTTAATCTCATTATTCTTGACGACCATCACCACCCCGCGTGTTTTATCCAGTCCAGCACAAAAAAAGTACCGGCCTAGTCTCCATTTAGATAGTATCGACTGTTCCGAGGACAATAAATGGGTCTCCACCAAACAGACAACATCCCCCCCGATCTTAGATAATAAGCCTTTAACCCGATTTTGCTTCACCCAGTCATTCAACCCATTCACATTCCAGCCGATTATGTTTAATCCCTTCGGTGTGACTGTAGCCATTGTGACTTCAAGACTTCATAAAATTTGTTGTATGCTCCAAAAACAATTATACCCTGTACTGGTGCTATTTTCGTTGTGACCCCCGCCATACCCACACCCACCCCGTGCACCCCCCTACCGCCCTGAAGAACCTCCCGAGTCTCCCCCCGGCTGGGATAGCCAGCCCCCCTACCAAGGCCGCCGTCCATCAGACGGCAGTCCGGCAAGTCGTGACACCCCGGGCCTCCCCCCCTCCAGAAAAAAAAGATAAAAAAGAGAGGAATATGAGTATAGAAAGAAGATGAGAAGAAAAACATAAAGTCTGGAGTATAAAAGGAAAAAAAGAAAGAGAAAAGAAACAAAGGAGTGGTCATTACGCAGAAGCCTGCATCCGCCTGGGTTAACTTTGTATGTAATTATATACAATTATAGGTAAATTTGAAATTATGAAGTTACATCGTTACAATTAGTTATAATTAGTTACAATTAGTTACATGGACTCAAGGAAGAGTTTTGCTTTAGTTACTGTAGGTAGCACGAAGGTCTGGTCTTGCCATTTTAGTTTAAGTTGCGAATTCCGCTGAAGCCAGACCTCTTGTGCGCCCTTCTCTTTAAACCTGGGAATCAGTTGTTTCAGCTCCCAGCGTCTACTGCTAGTTCTGGGGCTTTCATGAGGCAAGAAATAAAAAGTTACATCTGAGTTAGAAAAGGTCCTTCTGGCTCGGGAGAGCTCGAGGAGTTTCCTGCAAATAGTCTCTGAAGTAAATTTTACGAGAATTGGACGCTCTGATTCTCGCTTTGAGTCTCGCTTCCTGGGATTCCGATGAGCCGTTACTATTTCTTTTAAGATTTCTACGTCCATAGTATCTGCCAGGGAGGATTTCTTGAGGAATTCGATGACAAAATCACGTAATTCTCCCTCGGGATATGTCTCTCCGGGTCTATTTTCAGTCCCTTCTCTCACGCCCATAATCTTAATGTTGACGCGTCTGGCATATGTTTCTAGGCGCTCAAGTTCAAGTTCGAGCATATCCACACGTGAGGGGATTTCAGTAAAATTAGTGGATTGCTCAGTTTCCAGTTTTTTAATTCTTGACTCGTGATCCTCCACTTGTAAGTCTATTGCAGAGAGTGCTTTCTCGATCCCCATGGTGGATTCCTTCAGGGCATTTAGCTGCATCGTCACTAGCTCGTGTTTTTTATCCATTGCCACCAGGAGTGCACTGTGTAGAGATTCCATTTTTGCAATGATGTCCTGCCCCAATGTTGCGCTTGAGGTCTGCGTAGGTTTACTATGGCAGGAGTTGAATGATTGATCAGAGTCAGAAGACAGCAATTCGGAAGCTGTCTGTGCATTTTCGTGTGTGCTGCTTGTAGCAGGCCTCAGCATCCAAAATTTCGAGGCTGCACTGCACTCTCCTGATTTCCCTGATTCATGTGGGAGGGGCCTGCCTTTAGGTGGAGGCTGTTTTTTTGTCCCCCCTCTTTTAAAGTTTCTCAGATGCGGCGTACGCCCTTTACTTGCTCCAGATTTGCCTACGCGTCTCCCCTGCTCCCCAGTGTCAGTATTACTATTGTTTTTGCCACCTGATGCATTTTCATGTATAGGGCTATGTGTTGGGCTAGGCAGCACTGTAGAAGTTGGCTGGTTCGCAGGTCTCTCGGTGTCAAAGAGGGTTGGTCGCGGATCAGCATTGTGATTGGCTGGTGGGTGCCCAATCACGTCTTCCTGACCTAACAAGACAGGAGGCGCATCGGAAGCGACCAGCGCTGCGGGTGCCGTGTTTGGGGCCGGCGGCACAGATGAGTCAGCAGACTCTGGAGCGGCAACAGTGTATTTGGCCCCGGGAGTGGAGCTGGCCGTAGCCACGGCTATGGGAGGTGGTGCCTCTTCGATGGGAATGTCAGAGGCCGCGCCTACGGCTGCGGCTGTAGCGTGACCCCCGTTTTGTTCTGGTAAGGTATGGAGTGTTCGGGGAGCGTCCTGTGGAGTGTTCTGTGGGGTGTGCACGCCGGGCCGTGTGGCAGAGATGTTTTGCTGGCCATGAGGACTAGTTACAGGGCTAGTCACGAGGGTGACGGTGATTTCAGTTGTTGGGGCTGCCGCGACTACCTGGGATGTCCCGGTCGGAGCGGGCACTTTAACAGCTGCGGGCTTTATGTTGGCTCTCTGTTGCAGGGATTCAAGTACCTGACGCACATGGCCCGGTTCGTTCGTTTTGGTGGTCTGCGACCAAATGTTCGGTAGGCTCCCACGTTTGCCAGTGGGTGTGCGCTGCATTGCTTTAGCGGGGGAGTCGATAAGCAAAGAAGAAGAAGAGGGTGGGTCACTAGCAATGTCTGAATAAAGCGCTTGTGTTGCTTGAGTCAAAACAACATCTGACGGCTTAGCATTAATTTTGTCGCAGAGCAGCATCGGTGCCTCACTGATCTTCTTACCCCGCTTCTTTGGGCTGGATGTAGACACTGCAGAAGCTGGAGAGTGGCGGGTAGAGCGCATAGATCTTGTAACTGGGCGTCTGCGGCTGCTCATCCTGTTGAAGCCGGCCACTTTAGCAGGCGTGTGCGTTGCCAGTCCCAAGAGAAAAGACAGCCATCTCTGGCGGCGAGCATTCACCAAGAGTTCAAACGAGTACATTCATAGAGATGGTTCTTGTTCCTTTTCCTTATTATCGAAGTTTTTCTTATCAGTGGCAGCAGCACAAGAGAAATATACTCAAAAGTCAGTTCATGCTGGAGGAGGGTTTTGTCGGCGTGTCAGCTAGCCACCAGTGACGGCGACCATCTTGCCCCAATCACTCGTCAACATGTGGAGTATCTAGGTTTCATCCTTACACCAAGAACTGTTCAAATGGACACCAAGAAAATCAAGGCCATTATCGACTGGCTACCTCCAACCAATGTCAAGACTGTTCAGAAGTTCATTGGCTTCGCCAATTTCTACCGCCGCTTCATACCTAACTTTTCCAGCATAATCACTCCCATCACCAATCTGACTAAGAAAAAGATAAAACTGAATTGGTCCAACGAAGCCCAGGAAGCCTTTGATCTACTTAAAAAACCTTTTTGTGAAGCTCCCATCCTTCAGCAGCCTGACCAAGAGAAACCTTTTCTCATTGAAACGGACGCCTCCGATTTTGCTCTGGGAGCCATTTTATCATAGGAAGTGTCACAAGATGAGAAGATAAAAGGTTTCACTAACCTGAAGGATGAGCTGGGTTGATCCTGGATGAGAGGATGGTGAAGTAAGTTAGTGGAGACAACCACCCCAGACTATCTGAGAAGGTCTGGGGAGGCTGGCGCCGCCAGGTGGATCAGGAGGAGTGTGCCAGAGGGATTGAGTTGAGCGTGAAAGGTTAGTCCTTGTCCTCAGCGAGGTGAAGTGCTCCCGGGGAGTTCCCTGGACCTGGACGACCTGGACCTCGTGGCTGGAAAACAGAGGGTAGATTTGTGAGAACTGCCTAGAGGGAGGTCTAGCTCGTATTAAAAGGACTGAGGGCGAGGTTCACCTTTCTGGGACGGCGCCAGCGGGAAGAGGAGAGGTTCTTGTGAAGGGCTTCTGCGTGAGGGGTTTGATTCAGGTAGCAGAGTGGTGTGGTTCTCGGGTTGGACTGTTCTGCTTGAGAGGAAAGAGACAAGAAGGGAATTATGTTGGAGTGCCCAAGGGGTTTTAAATTTGGTTTGATATTCGCAGACAGAGCAAGGGGAATACCTTTTGAGTGGTTTTCTGTAAAGCTCAATATTATCTTCTTTGGCTGTGTAAACCTTGGTTGGCCACCAGGGGGCGATAGTGAGACTAGTAGGAGGAGGGCGTGGCCTCGTGTGAGTGAGAGGATTGCTTCCTGGTTTGGACTTCTCAGGAGCAGCGTTGGTGGAGGGCAGGTGAGTCTGGTGTTAAACCTCTCACCTGACCCTGTCGCTGCAGCGAGACGGTGAAGAAGAGGCGGCGCCTTGTTTGGGCTGGGAGAGCGGCTGGCAGCGGGTGATGAGTCAGCGGGGCAAGGCAGCGCCTTGGACAGCGAAGGCGGGGTCTCAGGACATCGAGGGGACACTGGCAAGGCAGCGCCTTGAGAGCGGCAGAGGGAGACTGCGTTTGGTGAGTGTTTGGAGTGAATGGCCCAGCGGCCGTGTGAGAGCGGGGGCTGGGTGAGCTTGGTCGGTGTTTGAGCTGTTGACGAAGCGCCAACGGACGCTTCGTATTGGCTTTTATAGTAGCGCGTCGCGTCAGAGTGCGGGTGACGCGCGAGAGAGCAAGTGTGAGATCTAGCACGCTAGAACTAAAGAGCCGTGCAGAGACGCGCGAGAGAGTAGGTGTGGAGTACACGCACATAACCTACGCTAAATGACAGTGTCAAGTACCAGTGCATGTGTAATTGCAGGGATTGTGACACTTCCCCCCCCCGAAGAACCTCTAATGTCTTCTGTTTAGTACTTTGGCGGGCTTCAAAAGGGAGACATGGAAAACAGGATGTATTTTCCACTCGCGAGGTAAGCTCAATTGGAAGACAACATTGGAAATTTTCTTTGAAATCTGAAAAGGACCTAGGAACCTAGGTTTTAATTTGTGGGTGAACTCCTTCAACCTGATATTTTTTGAGCTTAACCAGACCCAATCCAACTCAGAGAAATCAGGAGGAGGTCTGCGATGTTTATTAGCATAGTGGCAGTACCTTAATTGTGATTTTTGAGCATTGGAGGAAATCAAATCTAAGCTGCGTTGGAGGTTTTGTAATCTATTAGACAGGTGTCCCTCCTCTAAAGGGGGCTGAGGGAGGAAAGGAATCATTCTCGGGTGTAAACCATACAAGGCTTGGAAAGGAGTCATTTTAATGGAATTATGAAAATGGTTGTTGTAAGCAAACTCGGCAGTGGGGAGCAACTTACTCCAATTATGACCTGTATCTGAGACGTAACAACGAAGATATTGTTCAATATGCTGGATAAGGCGTTCAGACTGGCCGTCTGTTTGAGGGTGATAGGCAGTGGATAATTTTACTGTAACTCCCCAGGACTGTAATACTTCCCTCCAAAGCTTAGCAACAAACTGGCTCCCTCTGTCTGATATTATATGAAGCGGAAAGCCATGGAGCCTAACAACGTGGAGTACGAATAGTTCCAGCAAGGAGGCTGCAGAGGGGAGCCTACGGAGAGGAACCATATGTGCTATTTTGGTGAAGTAATCCACCACCACCCAAATAACTGTGTAACCTGAGCTAGGAGGCAAATCAGTGACAAAATCCATACTAATCTTCTCCCAGGGTCTCTCTGGAATCGCTATAGGGGAGAGGAGACCGTAGGGCTTATTCCGGGAGGGCTTTACTTTGGCACAGGTGGAACATGCCTGTACAAAGCTCTGAATATCTTTAGACATCGAGGGCCACCAGAAGGATCTCTCTATGTTTCCCTTAGTAGTGTCTGATCCTTGATGGCCAGCATAAATTGAATTATGAAATAAGGAGAGGAGATCTCTAACAAGAAATGGGGGAACAAATTTCTTCCCCTTGAAAGTCAAAAAACCCTCTGAGTCTAATACAAAGGCTGGATCCAGTTCTAACTTTTCTTTCCCTGCTGGAGAAAGTGCAAATCTTTTGAGATTAGTAATTAGATCATTGGGGATAAAATCAATTTGAGTAATCACTGAGTCAGCAGGGAGAATGAGGGTTTCAGAGTAGTTGACAATTGAATCTTCAAAACCTAGACGGGAGAGGGCATCAGCTTTTCCATTGGAAGACCCCGGCCTATAAGAGATGGTGAAGTTAAATCGAGAGAAAAATAAAGACCATCTGGCATGCCTGGGGCCCTGACACCTGGCTTTTTTTAGATATAAGAGATTCTTATGATCAGACCACACTTCTATACACTCCTTAGTTCCCTCTAAATAGTGCCTCCAATGTTGAAAGGCATCTTTTATGGCTAACAATTCTTTTTCTAAAATCGTGTAGTTCTTTTCAGGGGCAGTTAATTTTCGGGAGTGATAAGCGACAGGTCGCAGAACCCCGTCGGAGCCTCTTTGTGAGAGGACAGCTTCCAAAGCTTCATCTGAAGCATCTGCTTCCACTATATAAACAGAATCGGGGTTAGGTTGAGCTAGTATAGGGGCCGAACAGAACTTGGACTTTAGTTCTTGAAATGAATCCTCCTGAAGTTTACCCCAAGCAAAAGGCTCATTTTTACGGGTTAATTTAGAAATGGGAGCCACTAGGGAGGAAAAATTAGAAATAAAGCGACGATAGAAATTGGCAAATCCCAAGAATTTTTGTATTTCTTTGACAGACTTTAGAGATGGCCAGGAGAGCACTGCTGATATCTTTTCCGGGTCCATCTCTATCCTGCCTGGTCGTAGAATGTAACCAAGATAGGTTACTTTTTGGGAGTGAAATTCACATTTCTCCAATTTCGCATACAGGGAGTACTTTCTAAGTCTGGATAAAACTTCACGAACATGCTCCCTGTGCGAATCTAAGGTTGGAGAATAAATGAGAATATCATCTAAGTAGATTGCTAGATATAATCCTATTAGGTCTTGGAATATGTCAGTTATAAAGAATTGGAAAGCAGCGGGGGCATTAGTGAGTCCGAAGGGCATCACGAGATACTCGTAATGCCCAAATTTGCTTTTAAACGCCGTTTTCCATTCGTCCCCGGGGCGAATTCTAATAAGATTATACGCCCCTCTAAGATCAAGTTTCGAAAACCACTGGGCGTCTCTAACATAATCCAGCAAATCTGGAATAAGGGGTAAAGGGTAGCGATTTTTAACGGTGATATCATTGAGTCTCCCATAATCTATGCAGGGGCGGAGTTCCCCAGACTTCTTGGGGACAAAAAAGATGGGAGCCCC
>JBCATW010000148.1:0-11134 GCA_038406705.1 Eurycea bislineata
ATCTGAATAGAATGTCACTGTGTCTGTCCGAGTTATATGTTAAATCCTCCAAGAGAACTATTGCATCTTACCTGATCGTGACCCGGTTCTCGCTGGGAGTAGCTAAATCTGGGTACACCCCTTTTCTGTTACCAATTGACCACACAGCATTGCTGTTGGGGATTGAAGTTTTACCGAAGGCCAGGGTGTTCAGAGACTTCAGAAGGGTAATGATAACATGGGGAGTTGAAGGGCGCCGTGTAATGATAAAGCACGTTAGCAAAAAGCAGCCCTGTTTTACCGAAGGGCAGGCCGTGTGAAAACGCGCGTTATAATGTGGTAATAATGTGATGAACATGTTAATTTGAGTGGTGTGTGAAAAGCAGGGCTGGCAGCCGCTAATAAATGTTTTTGGTTTATCTGGGGTTGCAAATAACTAATGTGTTTCCATTGCAAATGCGCATTGCATGCGATTTTGTTTAGTTTACACTCATATAATCTCATTCATATCTGCAACGCTCGGAGCCCCACGGCTCAGATTGCAAGAGAGGAAATTACACAGGCGTGCAAGGTGTATGTTAAATATACTCAATAGCCAGGAAACCAGCTATATTTATACTTCTCGCATGTAGGCAGCCACAAATGCTCAATAGCCCAGCATAAGCATACCTACAATAGCCCACAGCGGCTATTGAAGGTATGCATATGCTGGGCTATTGAGCGTTTGTGGCAATCATTAGCATATGCGTAAGCCTTACGCTTAGGCATATGCTAATGTTTAACAAACAGCCCGCTGGGCCGTGGAGTGCAAGACAGGATGCGGCCGAAAAAAATGGATGCGCCGCTTTTACTGTGCTTTCAGCACTGGGTATAAACGCCTCCTGCGTCGCAAAAACAATGCCGATTATTTACTGCGCCGATTGCACGGCGCTGTATTTACTCCAGACCGGGGCATACTACCCTCACGGGTACCCCTCTCACCAACAGCCTCTATCCAAATGGGGGCTTTGGCTCAGGAGCAAAGGAGCCGAGGAATAGGACTGATCACCAGAACCCAGGTGAGCCCTAGACATGGCAGGAGGCAACGGCCCTGGGACCAACCGCTCAGGCACACCGCCGGGACAGCTGCCTGTGGCGAGACGCCCTTGTACCCCTCTAGGCGACCCGCTCTGAAAATCCCATTGACCCCACTCATCACTAAGCTAAACTCCATCTATAACTAAGGGGGATCCTCCTGAAAAGGAGCAAAGCATTTGGCCCATCAAGAGGTCCCAAGTCACGCTCTTGCCAAGCCCTGCAGCCATAAGCTCTCACTGTGCCCCTTTAAGTGCACGTGCCTGGAAACCGCCGGAGAGGACCAAAAGCTAAAACTAAACTCATTGGCCACTTGACTGGTAAGCCAGAGAATAGTATAGGATAGAAATAGGGTGCTGCACAAAGTCATCACCAATATTGCTGCTATTATAATGAAACTAAGGCTTGATGCCAATAATAGAAATGTATATTTTTATATACCTGCATTTGCTCACGAGTTAGTAATAAAGATTTATATTCTCTCAGTCGTGATCATTGTGTGTGCATAACTGTCATTGTGGGGAGGAAGGGGATTGCCGGTCACCTACGGATTAACTCCTGGGGGCTCTGATCGAGTGTTGTGCGTGCTCGAAATATAGCATCAGGAAGAACTACGAGAGTCTGCTCCTTGGGTATAGTGTACAATTGGGCTCCACCTATAGGGTAGTATACACATACATATATCCTAAGCATAAAGAGTGATATTGTTATCTTGCCAGAGCAGGAACCCTCTTGACAGTGGTCATACCCGACTGAGCAGTTGCAACCTGGACCACTAGGCTGCCTGTGAAAAAGATAGACATACAAAGGCCAGGTCCCCAGAGGAGGCTCTGTATTTCTGGGAGAGCAGCAACTGCGAAAATACTTCTGGGGTGCAGCAGGAGCCCAAGGATGGGCTCATATACAGCCAAGCTATAGGGCAGGGATGCCACTGCTTTAACCTAATGCTCAACCAAGATATGTCAGGACATGTGTCGTCCTCTCTGGGGCAGACCGCATGATCCCAAAGTCATTAGATTATTTCAATACATGCCAGTAGTCAGTTCCCTGTTTGAGGTAGAAACCAGGGTCCTGGCCGACTAAGTCACTGTCCGAAGAAGTGTCAAGGCCACTAGCAATTTATCAGAAAGGGTCTGGACAGGACCTCTGCGGGGTGGGGGTCATGGTGGACAGCCCCCTCGCCCTCAACCACCACGCCACTCCCTTGCTGTCACCTTGAGCAGCTCACAGACCAACAAAAGCTGACTAACCCCACACCAAACTGACAGTGTAGGGCACAAAGTAGGGTAGAGAGCGTGAAGTCCCAAAGGACGACCCTGGCCACACAGGTACAAAGGCAACCTCTGATGACACACTGCAAGTCACCCTGGTCATGCACGACCACAGGGGCACCACTATAGTTTGTCAGCCACTCGCATCTTGGGGTTCCAACAACAATAAACCTTGCACAGGTCCAAAACCACAGCCGCTGAGAAGTGGTATTCAAGTCAAGGCTGAAGATCTGACAACGATGCAGATGGCCCAGACATTGACGTATGCAGGGAAGGGAGGCGAGATAAATCCTGCAACTGAATTCAGAAGGCTGCCAAGGTATGTCAAGTGGTGCCATCAGAAAAGGGTCGGCCTAAGGTGGAGGTCAAGTATCCGACGCACTAGGAAAGGATCTTGGGCTGTCATGCTCGACAACATGCACTGGTGTCAGATGACAGATGACATTGAGGGGACCGGGAATGGCGCCACCTAGTTGAGACCTTCAAAGGGCCAGAAAGCCTAGACTCCAAGGCAGCATTGGGTCACCAAGCTCCCAAGGATGACGCCACAATGGGAAACTGATGAGATACAAGGTGTAGCAACTCACTCTCCTCTTGGCAGAGCCACTCTGATTAGTGAACCAAGGCTGCAACCCACCTCCGACACCCAAAGACTTACAAAGCCGCATGTCAGGCAGGGATGGGTGAAAGTGTTCGCCCATCCCGCAGGAAGGCGAAATTCGCCTCATTTAGCCTGCCCCGCCGACCCGCAAATCTGCTGCTGGTTCGCCTGGCAGGTTCACCAGCCGGCAGGGGCTGGATTTTTTTGGTCAATACACAGGAAATTCACATTCAAATGTGTATTGAATGTGAATTTCCTGTGTATTGGCATTTTATGCAAATTTTTAATTTGCAAAACAAAGGTGCAGCCGGTTTACGGGTGAACTTTGGTGCCGGCGAGTTCGCGGATTGGCCCATAGTTCGCCCGAGCGTCCCGTGAACAGATTTTCAATAGTTTCGCCCATCCCTAGTCACAGGCAGCCCAGGTACAAGCTTGGAACAGTGTCCCAGAGTGTCTACTTTTGCCTGGCCAGATTCACAACCATCGATTTTGTTATCCTTGGCCAATCACCACAGACAACGGCAATGCGGGTCACTGACTGACACAACTGCATGGCACTTGCCCACTTAAACCGTGGGCCAGGACCAACATTTGACAGAACAACAAATGCCAAAATTCAGTAGTAAATTCTTAAAACGAGAAAGGATTGCCAACATCTGGCAATGTGGGAAATGGAAGACATAAAAGGTCATGCTGGTGCATATGAAGATGCAGAGCAGCTAACACCATCTTCCGGCGCCTGAGGTTGACTGCACCCTGCCGAAAGCAACGCTGTATCATGCGCCAGCCTCCGACACCGGTAGAGGGGGCTCAGAAAAACTCCTCACTTCCGTTCTGTAACCATGTGACAACGTTAATGTTGAGAACGCTGGGAACCCACTCTCCATTAGAACCACAGTTAGAAAATAAAGATTGTAGCAAACCCTAGAATACCTAGTTTGTACCATACATCTCATAACCGGTTTGCTACTTTGCTCTAATGCCAATAGGGATTAAAGGGATGCCTCCATCCTTCAATCACACGTCACTAACAAATATAAAAAGGGAAATCACATGCATGCGTTTAAGGCCTTTAGCCAGCTACTAAAGAAAAGTAAAATCTTTATTCAGCCATTAAGACCAATAGGGAACATTTACATAAAAAAAAAATCAAAAATAGAGTTTGAAACAGTTGATATGATTGTATTGATATGGCAGTCGACTAGAAAACTGGCAGTAGAAACCTTCCCAAGCCAAGAATACTTTTTTAAAAAAAAAAATATGTTTATTGGTTTCTTAAAAAGAGTAAACAATACAAGAAAAAAAAGACAATAATACATGTGTGGAGAGCAAACAATACCAGAGCCCAGACCCGCCAGATGAAACAAATCACAATCCTAGTACAGGAATAAGTATTACACAGTGCATGTATATAATGTAAACTCTGTACGACCGTGGAGAAGAGACACATACAATGGGTACCTAGGATGAATTCATACACAGCTACCACCTTAATTACACATTAGGATTAGTAAAAAGATAATTCGAAAAAGCAGACCAGGAGTTCATAGATCTAAATGGTGTCCCATGCATCTCAACCAATAACTCCTCACTGTCTCTGCATCTGATTAAGTCAGCAAGCCAACCCTTCACAGAAGGGGTACGACCCCTCATCCATATCCTGGCCACAGCTCTTTTGGCAACCACTAAGGCCAAATGCACCCATTTAGCATGTTTGCGTGGTACATTTTGGAGTATCTGTAACATAATGGTGGATAAATTGGTGACAAGAATCCCACCACAGACATCCGAAATGATTTTCAGGACATTTGTCCAGAACTGCATCTGCACAGGGCACTCCAAAGCTGTGTGTACAAAATCGGCATTTAACAGGTTGCACCCACGACATTTGTATTCCTTAGTGTTATCAAATGCGACCAGCCTCGCAGGAGTCACATATACTCGGTGTAAAAATGTATAATATATCAGACGAAGGGGCATCAATACAGAGACTGATCTCGTCCGATCACATACCTCAAACCATATGTGATCTTCCAACTCTTCCTCCAGGCTAGACTCCCACTTCCTTCTTATGGGTAGATCATTGGGAAATCGGGCTGCCCTGATTTTTTGATACAATTTAGAGGGGAGGTGATCTTCCTCACCAGAAGTAAGAGCAAAGGTGAGGAAGTGATTTTCAGGGGGAATACTGGGATACATTGGCCAGATCCCTTGTATACATCTTAAAACCTGATGACACAGGAGAAAATTAGACATACCGCCATCAGCTAGATCAAGTACATCTTTTTCGTCCATGAATCTAGAGGATGTGCTGATGTCATGCAACTCGAGCAAGCCCTGGTCAATCCACGTTGAAAACATTTGTTTGTGAAAGGTCAACTTCTCATGCATCAAATACCAGATTGGTATGTATGGGCTATATGGAGTGCCCCTGCTAACCCATTTCAAGGTCATGTGCCAAATCTGTAGCGAGACATCAGCAGGGGAGTCAGCGGTCTTAACCTTCATATGTGGCATGCAAGCCAATTGACCCATAAGAACTCCCTTGTGGTAGTTTTGTTCCACTCGAATATATTGGGTCTTTGGACTATCAGCGAACCACTTCGTGGCATGTTTGACCTGGGCAGCATGATAGTAGTTAAAAAAATCTGGCAATGCAAAACCGCCTTCTCCGTATGGGCGAACAAGGGTACTGTAAGCCACCTGAGGAATTTTACCCTCCCATAGAAACTCCAGGCAGAGAGATCCGCATTTAGCAAAGAAGGAAGCAGGAATTTGCACTGGAACATTCTCAAAGACATAATACTTTAGGCAATAGGACCATCTTCAGTACCGAGATGCGTCCTGCTAAGGATAGGGGGAGTTTCCTCCAGGCCGCAGTGCGTTCACGCACCAGAACAAGCAGAGGAGCAATGTTCAGCTCATTCCAGTCTGATGGATTTCTACCTATCTGGATGCCAAGGTACTTAAAATGATGTACCAAAGATTCTTTCGGCAAACCCAAGAGCCTGCATGTCAGGTGTCCTACCGCATGGAAAAACTTTGGTTTTATGCCAATTAATGGCAAAACCAGAGACCCAGCTGTGCTCACCAATCACTTCCATTGCCACCGACATGGAATCAGCGGGTTCTCGTAAAAATAAGAGAAGATCAGCATACATGATAGCAGTGAACTCAAAGCCATTACATATTATGCCTTTGCCCCGCAGCCTGTCCTGTCGTCGCAGTAATAGAGGTTCAGTAACCAAAGCAAAAAGACCAGCCGATAAAGAGCAGCCTTGTCTAGTACCTCTACTGATGTCAAAGAGGTCAGAAATCTTACCATTCACCCGCACTCTTGCTGAAGGGGAACAGTATAGAAGTCTTAGCCAGCCCATAAATATCGGACCAAATCCCATAGCTTCCAATACAGCAAAGAGATATATCCATATTACCGAGTCAAATGCTTTTCGTGCATCTAAGGATACCACCACAGCCCTAGATGAATTTCGTGTACAATGGAGAACATTAAAAAGTGTACGGATGTTAATGCTCGTGCTGCGAGCGGGGACAAAGCCAGTTTGTGAGGGGCTGACTAATTGAGGTAACATCGGAGTCATTCGAGAGGCTAAGAGTTTTGCCAATATTTTTAGATCGTAATTGATCAAGGACAGCTGTCTATATGAACCGCAACACGTCGGGTCCACATCAGGCTTTTGCAGCAACAAGCCAAGAATACTTTAACGGTAGACAAAGACCTTACGGAGATCATCAATGGATCAACGTTTCTAAAACAGAACTGGTTCAGTAACCACTTTTTCAGTTGATATGAACATTGCATACAATTATCCCCTGGGCTTCATATTCCACATGATCACCACAAAAACACACTTCATCTGGGTTTATAACTTAAAGCCTGTAAAGAACCTCAATGTCAAGTCAAAGTTTGCCCAACAGGCTACAAACACAGGGAGAAGTGGCAGGTTTGCAAAAACCCCTCTGGATTTTATAGATGTTTGGAACTATATTTTTTCTTAAGTCTAGCTCTGAACCGAGCAACAAGAGGATTTGGTTTGCTGATAAAGTAATTCATTAATTTTACTAGTGTTCCAGTAACAATATAGCTTGAAACCACCCAACCAGACCTTGGCTAAACATAAGCTGCTCGGTTCAACACATACACAAGTGTTAAAGCTACCACTGTGACACAAGCCCCACACGAGAGTCAGAGAACCCAGCTTTTATTTAAACAAATCACAGAAGCAAATTTTCAAATTTAAATATTATTTGAAATGTTATTGGAATTTGGAGTCCAATATCTGGCAGAGTTCTCGCTCAAACATCCTCCTTTGGGTCCCTCGGTCTTGGGTCACCTAGAAACAAGAAATGGAGCCGTTATCTGTGTGTAATCAATGCAGATGTGTAAGTAGTACAAACCCCCAACCAAGTTAAGGGAATGAGTTACAACAGTAGCTATCAAAATATCAAGAAACATCACTGTGCACTAAAACGGAGGGGCACTGTACAGAAGATGTGACTGGGAGGGCCCAGCAGCGGTGCACCTCTGGGAGGGCCGACATACAGTGCACAAAAATAACACTTTCAGGGGCCCACAGGAGTCCCTACAGGGCCTGCTGTGATGCAATTTACATGAATTCCATACTGATGTACCACCCACAACAGAACACTCACCTCTAAGAGCTGGCTACTTTTAGGTGGGCGCCATTATAGGGCTCCAAGGGTTTGTAGAAAGTATTCCAGCATAGAGAGCCAGTGGGTCTGTAGGAAGGATTCCAGCATAGCGCTCCAATGGATCAGAGAATACGATTCCAGGACACATCTCCAAAGATCTGTGCATATAAAAAGACAAATCAGAAACTGCAGCACTGTTTACTAATGGCCATGCTCCACGAGTGGTAAGAAACTAGATTAAGCCAGTACATATATGGATGCTAATTATAATTGGACAGAAACATAACTGCAGTTAGTGGCATAGTAGTAAAAATGCTCATTTACTGGAATGCCTGCAGACAGCACAAGTCGCAGAGGTTCAAAGTGGTTTAACAAGTCAGCATTTAAAACCGCACTAAAAGAGTAGGAGTATTTCTAGACTGTGCTTAGCTGCAAAAGGGCATGAGTTGAGTCTCAAACTGTAGCACCTCCTCCACTCACACTCCTCCTGTTGAATTTTCCAAAGGACAGCGAAAGGTCTGCTTATTTATTTTTATTTATTTCTGCGTCTTGCAGGTTTCAAAGGATTGATCGCTATGGGTCAGGTAATACTCTGCCTTGGGCTGTAACAATTTCAATAATTTTGCTGCTCCAAGTGACTTGTTTTGGTGCAAGGTGTATCCACTTGTAGCGCTTGGATTGAATCTGAACCCGCTATGGGGCTTTGAATGACCCTAGACCGCCAAGGAAACCAGAAGACCGCACAGCAATAATATCAGAACAGCACAGCTTGGATACAAGACAACAGTGAGACAGCTCATTCCATTTACTAACCTGGCATGCACTGGCTGCAGCTCACCAAGAGGACTTGTAGCTCGCCTACTCACCTCATGCAAATTCTGTATGGCTAAAGAGAAGCATTTAAGATTAGACTATGCTGTGACATCTTGGAAACCACAAAACAAGTTAAACATCTCGAGTGTAATATCCTGATTTTCAAGTGGACTAATCTAACAAATACTTTTTTCATATGGACAGTGCTTGATAAATGGGAAAGCAATGGCAACATATGGGAAATGTAGCTGGCTACTGCTGAATAAGCAAGTCAATGTTGCTCCAATAAACAAGTCTTATACCACTTGTGGGAAGCACAAGAGAGTAATCTCCATCTGCAATTATGTGCCTGCATGGCCACGGACTATTTATGATTTTGTAGCATTTGTCCCCCATAGTCACATTTTAGCTGAAAATGTTGTTCCTGACTAACAGGTTAAAAATTGCTTAGAATTCAGAAGGCAATGCCCACAGAAAATACAGCATAAATCTTCAGTTACCTGCTGGTCAGTGTTAACATTTTTGCTGCACAGTTCCAGTGGCCCAGAGTATTGATAATTAATAATATGAAATGGATTATAGTTGGGCCATATATTCTAAGAAAGAAATTCTTTTCCCATTCTTGCAGGCTAGAGTAAGCACTCCCCATCCAGCAGTCAGGCTGTCCTTGCAATACCCATGACCTAGCACCAGTGAACAGAGTCTAAAGGCACAGAGTGAATTAACAAAACCCATGCAGGCGTAAAAGGAGCCCACCAAGTTTAAGGGGAAGGGTGGGGGGGTCTACATGAGTGTCTTTAGCCAAGCATAGATTCAACCAACAAAAGGGACACAGTCACTGGGTACGGATACAACAGTTTCCCGGCTAATGCATACAACAAAAACCTGCTGCAGCCGTGTGAGGTCAGGCTGGAATGCATGTGGAACGGATCACAAACCGAGACATTCCATCACTCAACTAGTGGAGCAAAACACAAAAATTCATATGAAGCAAATCTTTATTATTGTATACAAAAGTGGATTTAAAATCCAGTTTAAAAGGTCAACGCATTTCCCATCACAACGTCAATATGCCAAAACCAGACCCATTGCAGTGCAGTTCCTCTGTCTAAATAGTTCTATCACAGACACCAACTTAATAATTTGGTTTGTGCCCATCATACACCGACAGCATTGATATCCATCATTTAAATCATAGATGTTAACAAATGCCATTCAATTCTTAATTTTATTGATGTAAGCTGAAAAATCCTACAGGGACAACCCTATTAACAGCCTTCATACTGTAATGATTTTCAACACCCTTCCCATTAATAGATCACACAATAACATCTTGGCCACTCTAACTGCTTCACTGCTTCATCATACTGCATCTCAGCCTTTAGCGTTACCAGAACACCAACATCAATTAACCCTTTCAATACACTCACTCCATAGTTCCTGTGCCATTCTCCCTATGGGTGAACACCATAGATGAGCGTGATCCCTTCTTATACATATGCCCCAAACACCACCCCATGGCATCCTGTTTTGTCCACAGATCAACTGGCTGAGTAACATCCTTTGTTATTACCCTCACCTGCCACCAACACTGCAGGCAAAACAATAAAAAAGGGGTGAGGGAAAAACTATTATTGTTGAGCGATCATTAAAGGTTTCTGACCGCTAAGAGGTACTAGACAAAGTTAAAAACAAAACACACAGTGGGAAGCGGCTAGTCCTCCTCCTCCTGTTGTAGCAGAAAGAGGCCTCTTAGCCTGCCTGCTTTTAAACAAGGGGAGGAAATCAATCTCACAAGTGAACTGTGAGGGAGTTCTGGAGCAGAGCACCTTTGCTGGCAAGGGAACAGCCGCCTTTTTTAGTAAAGCGGTAGTAGATTGGGGGGGGATGGAGGAGAAGCCTGGCTCTCAGATGCTGTTGGGTAGTGGAGGTGATTAGCCCTGGCCTTCCACATCCAGTGGCATACTCTTGCGGCCAGCAAGTACTGGACCTTGAGCCAGCCCAGTTTCTTCCGCCTGGGGGTGAGGTGCTGTGGTAGCCCCGAACAGTGAAGGTGGCGTGTTTGATGTAAACTCCGAGATCCCTCACCACTTGGGTGGGGGGCCCCAGGAGGGAGGCCAAGGAAAGGATACACTATCTACCGCTCTGATACCATTAGTCAGCAGGATTTCTGTCTTGTCACCATTAAGGCACAGTTCGTCGGCGTTCATCCACTCCTGAATCAGGGTCAGACAGGGGATACGTTTCTGATCCGGCTTGGCATCCTTGTGGAGGTCCAACAGGATCTGCGTGTCATCAGCATACATCTAAAAAGGTAGGCCCACACCATCCAGGAAAGAGGCAAAGGGTTGCATATAGATGTTGAAGAGTATTGGGAAGAGTGCTGAGCCCTGGGGAACCCACAGGTAAGGTTACTCTCCACAGATCAAACTTGGCCCATCCTGACAGTCTGCACCCAGTCTGCAAGAAAAGAATTCATCCAGGCCTGGGCAGATCCAGAGAGCCTGGCATGCTCCTCCCAGTGTCCTGAGCAAGATGTGATGGGCCCCACCCAAACATCACTTGCCACCTACCCGATAACTAAATGCCACAGGGACTGTAGTGCAAACAAATGCAAAAATCCACCAGCACAGTTTGCAGTTTTGTGGAAGAGCCAGCACCCACGCCGCCTGGGTGCCGCTACGAGAAAGAGCCAGCACCCACGCCGCCTGGGTGCCGCTACGAG
>JBCATW010000150.1:0-11094 GCA_038406705.1 Eurycea bislineata
ATGCAAGATAACATGTAGACCATCAGCACTGGAATCACTGAGTTGGCAAGGCTGGGCTCATCAGAAATCTTTGGCAGATGTGCTGGATTTTCAATCCCCTCTCTGCAGGAGGGAAAATACTCCCCCACTTGGTGACCTAGACCGCGGCAAGAAAATGTATGGTCTGTACTGGACATATGGTGGACTTCTTTTCGGTGCAGGAAATGCCCAGGTCTTTCAGCAGCCTAAGAAGGACTGTTTCCAGGATCAGCACTTGAAGGAGTCAGTCATCCAAATACTAGTAGATGTGGATCCCCTCCCGCCTGAGGATTTTCCCCACCACCATCTTAAGCTTGCAGAATATGCAGAGGCAGTGCGAAGATTGAAACGAAGAATACAGTACTAGAAGTGAACAGTACTAAAGTACATCAATTTAGCTCCCATTCATACTATAAAATAAAGACGCCTACTGAAATCCATTAATAAAAACACTGTAAATAAATAAAGCTGATTCAGGCAGAGTGAGTATAAGTGTGTAACACAGTAACTAAATCAGTAGAACATTGATCAAACATAATGCAATCCATTTGTAAAAATACAAAATATGAGCACCGTACGAAGAGGTCTTTAACCCCTTAAGTGCGCACATTGGGATGAACTAACTCAATGGCAAATGCAATAATTCACGGCAGTCACACATGCAGGTTTCTGACGCATCCAACTTGTCTTCCGCACGTAAGGGGTTAATATCTAACTCTCATGCACGATTGCCCAATATTGCATGTGCATATGCGTGGACCAGTGAAAAGAAGGGTAAACCCAACAACTGGATGAATCACCCTGGGCAGGCAATATTTGATAAGAAACAGAGATTCACCCCTAAATGGAGCACACTATGCAATCATGAAGTAAGGACACTCTTTAAAAATTCATTCTGTTTTTATTTTTGTCATTAGTACAAAAATTACATATAAAGATTAAAAACATTAAAAACACATAGGTGTAGAAAAGAGAATTATTCACACACAGAATTCATCTTTGAGACACAAAGGGGTAGTTTAAATCTTTTGGCCCCTGAATGAGAATCTGTCATTAGATTGTGCCTATGTGCTATAGAAATTTATTTGCATCTATTCATCTCATCACTAGCTATACAATCATACCAAGCTGTGCATCCTCATTCATCTCATGCACACCATCATTCTGCAACACTCAACATGTTTCTGTCTATTCTAAGGGTTTTAACGACATTCTTCAGGAGTAAAAGGATGGTCCAGTAGCATGAGGAGAGGTACAATCATGTGATACCAAATCCTAATAATTCAATATAAACATGCACAGTAGTATGTAAATGATGAGATTTAAAAGAAAGAAAAACCAATTAACAATATATAAACAAATCTAAAGAAACAGAATTTTGTTCGTCTCCAACAGAGGGCGCCATCTCGTGACTTCTGGCTGCCAGCTCCAAACTGATCTCAGGAGTCCAACTGATGATGTGGATCCAGTTAACTACAAATTTAACACGAAAACATAATTATCCACAAATTAAAAATAAAGTATCAAAACTTCATGATTGCAACTAAATAACAGTGAGCCCAAAGGACAAGACCACATTGGATCTCATTCACATATCTGTAATTAGACATTTTAGCAAGGGTGCCCAATTTAAGCGCCCAAACTCCTACTCAATAGGAGATCATTCTTGTCTGTGGTCACACATGCGGCCTAAGTTTGTATTTCCACCAGCATCATATTTCATCCGCTCCCTACTACTGCGCTAATAATAGTCTCTCCCTCTAAAGAAAGTAGCCCAAAGGAACACTTCTATATATAGTGGTGTATATACAGAAAAGTTAAATTTGAATTCAGGGAAGGGAAAGTGGGGGGAAAAAGAAGAAACAAAATATAATATATAAATTGCAACAGCGTGTAGGGCTAATAGGGAAACGCTCTTTCTATTGTTAAAAGCAACTGTCACACTGAGAAACACACTTACTAAGTCAGAATGCAAGCACGTGCCCATAAGGTCCAAATATGACTAGTAGAATTCATAGTTGATGAATTCACAAGGCTCGTGTATTGATATCTTTCTGCAGAAGCAGCCTCCCTATTACAAGATAAGGAAACAAGAAGGCAGAGTTCTCCATTTTAATTATGACTGCTTTAAACCGTGACAATAAAAGACTAATGACCATCTAAGGCTGGGCATAGAATGTCTTTTACTATGTTTATTCTACCGGTCTCTTATCATACACCTACCAGTATGAACTTTATCCTGGAGCATAGGTCTCTCTTGTCCTAATGTATCTGGTCACTCGGATCGGCGCACTTAAAATCACCTATAATATCAAAGTATTTCCTGTTAGGTTCACATTAACTACCTCAGTCTCTATGCAAACACTAATTATGGATAGACATACTTGCCTGGTTAATATATTATTCTTGGTCGTTCAGACGCTCTAATTCCAAACATCTAGTATGCAGGCATCTCCTACTCAATCCACACGGCGCATGTCTCCTACACGGCGCAGGTTAAAAAACTCCAGCGACGCCACAGTGAGAATACGGATCCTAAATATAATAACAACACGTGACAAACGTCACAGTCAGAAACTCTGTCCTCTTAATAAAAAGAGATTCGAAGTAACTGCACTACATTAAGTACTTACGATTAAAAACCGCAACGCTCACATACACGTCCTCTCGGCAGTCGCCGCAGTCCAATGTAGAGCTACAACGTTAGTCTCGCCTATAAATGCCGAATGAGAGAAAACGCCCTAGTGACGTACTCCTCATTACGCGCGTCATAGGCGGAGTACACCAATGGTCAAGCTTCATATTGTCTCACTCTCTGTTCCTATCCTATTGCAACTGCGTATGACTGCAGCTGTGAGTACGTGATATTATCATCACGCCCCCCATTTGATCACGTGTGGAGCGCACACGGAAGACAACATCGTGTGGGGATGAAATGTAAACAAACCACACTCCGCCATAGCGTATGGCACCTCTCAATGGCGGGGTGGTATCTATCCTGTCCTACTGGTCACTAACTGCAATACAAGTATGATATTTCTACAAACTTCTCAGGGCAAGTAAAGTGCCAAATTGCTAATACGATTTTCAGACATTAAATAGAGGGATCCCAACTAGTTACAGGGGGACACGTAGTTAAGACGATGAAATGGTGTCACCCACACAGATTAAATTCTGCCAAGTTCAAGACGGATATTCAGACCATTGCGGATCGAATCCTCCTGTATCATCCATTTATTCTCATTATAGATCATTTTTCTCTCTCTAATATGGGCATTAGGTGCTAGTATCCTCTGGACGACCACCCATTGAAGATCACTAATACTATGACCTGTTTCTTGCCAGTGGGTAACCAGTGGTTCAGCGGTGCGTCCATTGCGAATATTGCCTATATGTTCCAATATACGCTTCTTGACTTTACGTTTGGTTTTTCCAAAGTATCTCAGCCCACAGGGGCACTCG
Source organism: Eurycea bislineata (assembly GCA_038406705.1). Lineage (NCBI taxonomy): Eukaryota > Metazoa > Chordata > Amphibia > Caudata > Plethodontidae > Eurycea > Eurycea bislineata. Next base: position 3,481 of record JBCATW010000150.1, read on the forward strand.
ATCATATAGATCACCCCCTTGGTATTGCAATTAGTGAGGTCCCGGATCTCCCAGTCCTCACCATTACGTTTAGTGATCTTTTTGGTTCTGATAGTATTAGGGCAGGCTGCACAGTTTCCACAGGCCGCATGTCCTGTTGCCTTAGGGATGTTCCAACATCCTTCGATAGTGTTGGTCTTGAAATTGTTGGACCTATTCTTATCCTCTTTATATTGACTAGAGACCAGCACATCTCTCAGGCTAGTACTTCTTTTGAACGCGAATCTGGGTTTTGGGATAGATAACTCACCTGTATTGAGTATCTTCCAATGTTTGTTAATGATCTTTTGAAGTTTGAATGACAGATTCGTATACGTGGAAACAAAGGTAATTTGTTCCCCACCTCCTTCTTCAGTCCTTGGCTTCGGTTTATTTTCAAGGGTCACATCCCGGTGCGTATTACGCGCACGTTTTTGACATTGTCGAACAAGTTTGCCTGGGTATCCTCTGTCTTTGAACTTTTGAGTCAAGAAAGATGCCTCCTTTTTGTATTCTTGAATGTTAGCGCAGTTTCTGCGAAGCCGCAGGAATTGTCCATATGGCAAATTCCTGCGGAGGTGAGGCGGATGGTAACTTTGGTAGTGCAAAAGTGCATTCCTATCACTGGGTTTTCTATACAATCCTGTAATAATATGACCATCTTGAGTTTTAATGGTAAGGTCAAGAAATGGAATGGACTGTTCTTGAATATTGCTTGTGAATTTAAGATTCACATCAAGTGAATTTATCCACAAGATAAATTCAGAGGCCTGGGCCCTAGTGCCCCTCCACAGAATAAAACAATCGTCAATATATCTGCGGAATAGAACAAGATTGTCTAAAAATGGATTGTTCCTAGAGAAGATGAATTTCTTTTCGAAATCCCCTACATAGAGGCAGGCTAGACTGGGGGCAAAAACTGCCCCCATAGCCGTGCCGCTGATTTGCTTATAAAAGTCTTTATCAAACTTAAAAAAGTTCTCCGTAAGTGCTGTTTCCGCAGCCCATAAGATGAAATCAACCGGAATGGTGTCAGCATCTGCCCTGTTTCTCAAGGCCAGTTCAACAATTTTCAAAGTATCTGCCTGAGGGATCGCTGTATAGAGGGATTCAACGTCCATACTTATCATCAACATTTGGTCATTATCAAAGGGCAGTCCTTCCACTAGTTGTATCATGTGCTTCGTGTCTCTAATGTACGATTCTAAATCTTGCACTAAATTCTTAAGAAAAGAGTCCGCATAAGTGGATAAGGGTTCCAGAATGGATTCGACACCGGACACGATGGGCCTCCCCGGTGGGGGGAGTATCCCCTTGTGTATTTTCGGCGTGACGTAAAAAACCGGAGTACGACATTCGTCACGCTGTAGATATTCCGACTCTTGTTTACTGATGGTGCCGTCCTCAAGTTGTTTGTTCACTTTCTCCTGTATTAACTTCTTCAAACGTGGGGTTGGATCCTCAATGAGTTTGATATAATTAGTATTATTACCAAGTTGTCTTTGGATCTCCTCAACATAGTCTGTTCTATTTAAAATCACTGTAGCGCCGCCTTTGTCCGCGGGTTTTATTTCAATAAGGTTATTTTTCTTGAGACTATCCAACGCTTCACGTTGTTTTCTATTAAGATTAAAGAAAGGACGATGTTCTTCACTCTCAAGTTTATCAAGGTCCCTAAGTACTGCTTGTTCAAAGACCCGAATTTCTGGAGCCGTGGATGGAGGGTTAAATTTGGATTTATTACGTAGGCCTGTTCTATTGATGGGCGTGGGCTCAGGGAGTGCTCTGTCCTGAAAAAATTCCTTTAATCTGATTTTTCTAACTAGTTGTTGGAGTTCTATCCTGAAATCCACAGGTTTGTGTATATTAGTAAGGACATAGCCCAAACCCAGTTCTAAAACTGACATTTCATCCGGAGAGGGGGAATAGGTAGACAGATTCACCACCAATTCGGTTGGTAGTTGCCTCTGTGTCCCCATGGTCTCCTGAAGTATTGGGGATCGAAGTCTCCTCTCTGGCCCCGGCCCAAAAAATGTTGGTTACCTTGATTCCAACCATTATTACGTCCACGTCCACGCCCCCCTCTGTTGTTTCTGGGGTTTGTTTTTGATTTTGCTGGTGGTTTGGAAGATGTCCCTTCATCACCAGAATCTTCAGAGTCGCTATCTAGTGCAGATCCGTCACTATATGACGTGTTGCTGAATCTGACTTTTGTATGTCTCTTTTTAGCATTTATCTGCTTTTTTTCCTCAAAGTAGTTAGGTTTAATATACGGACTAACCTTTTCTTGTGAGAAGTCAGAGACATCTTTCTTCAGTTTTTTAAGTTTTTCTAACGTCAATTCTTCTTTAAAAGCTTTGAGTTCAATCTCCAGTTCTTGTAGTCTTTTCTTCATTACCTGTAGTGTCAATTTTATCTTTAATTCACTATCTAATTTGGACAGTTTTTCAACTATCTGAATGCTAGTAGCTCTGGCTGTTTCTATGATTAATACTAGCCAGTCACGACCGCATTTTAGAGCAATATTGCTCCAAGTGACAAGAAATGTGGCATTATCTAAGAATAGACGTGGCTCGTTGGTAACGATCAACCCCTGAGGGAGGACCTTAGCTCTAAGATATTCCAACATTGTTGAGCCGTGGAGATCGTTCCTAATTAAACGTTTTTTGTTGTTACTCAGTTCTTCCCAGGCATCAAAGTTCTCCAAGGAAGCTCCTACATCCGTACTGGAAAAACTTGACGCATTAGCCAGCAATTCGGCAATATGTGCCTCTGTAAACCCCTCATGGGCTTCAGTGGCCATGGTGGAATTCTAATGAAAATCAAGATGATAACCCTAATCTCACACTCCCAAAGAGTAGTTAACCTAATTCAGCGCAATAATTACAATCACATATAACCACAGTCAAGAACGCAGCAATAAATTACCTCACGACCACCGTGGCCGTAATAAGTACCAGTGAAAAGAAGGGTAAACCCAACAACTGGATGAATCGCCCTGGGCAGGCAATACTTGATCAGAAAAAGAGATTCACCCCTAAATAGAGCACACTATGCAATCATGAAGTTTGGACACTCTTTAAAAATTCATTCTGTTTTTATTTTTGTCATTAGTACAAAAAATACATATAAAGATTAAAAACACATAAGTGTAAAAAAGAAAATTATTCACATACAAAGTTCATCTTTAGGACACAAGGGGGTAGTTTGAATCATTTGGCCCCTGAATGAAAATCTATCAGTAAGATGTGCCTATATGCTATAGAAATCTATTGCATCTATTCATCTCATCTCTATCTACACAATCATACCACACTGTGCATCCTCATTCATCTCATGCACACCATCATTCTGCAACACTCAACATGTTTCTGTCTAATCTAAGGGTTTTAACGACATTCTTCAGGAGTAAACGGATGGTCTAGTAGCATGAGGAGAGGTACAATCAGGTGATACCAAATCCAAATAATTTAATATAAACATGCACAGTAGTATGTAAATGATGAGATTAAAAGAAAGAAGAACCAATTAACAATATATAAACAGATCCAGAGATACAAAGTTTTGTTCGTCTCCAACAGAAGGCGCCATCTCGTGACTTCTGGCTGCCAGCTCCAAAATGGTCTTAGGAGTCCAACTGATGGTGTGGATCCAGAACTACAAATTTAACACGAAAACATAATTATCCACATATCAAATCTATGTCTCAAAACTTCATGATTGCAAATAAATAACAGTGAGCCCAAATAACAAGACCACATTGGATCTCATTCATATATCTGTAATTAGACATTTTAGCAAGGGTGCCCAATTTAAGCGCCCGGACTCCTACTCAATAGGAGAGCATTCTTGTCTGTGGTCACACATGGAGCCTAGGCTGGTATTTCCACCAGCATCATACTCTATCCTCTCCCTACATTTGCGCTAATGTCAATATCTCTCTCTAAAAGAAAATAAAACCACTTCTGTATGTAGTGGTATATATACAAAGAAACTAAAATTAAACTATGATTAAAATTCAGGGAGGGGGAAAGGGGAAAACAAACATGAAGAGCTCATATAGGTGGAGAACTCATGTAGATGGCAACAGCATATAGAGCTAATCGGGAGACACACTTTCTATTGTTAAATGCAACTGTCACACTGGAAAACACACTTACTAAATCGGAGTTCAATCACGGGCCCAAAAAGTCCAACTATGACTAGTAGGATTCATAGTTGTTGGATTCACAAGGCTCGTGTATTAATGTCTTTCTGCAGGCGCAGCTTCCCTATGACAAGATAAGAAAACAAGAGGACAGAATTCTCCATTTTAATTGTGACTGCTTTAAACCGTGGCGATAAATGACTAATGACCATCTAAGGCTGGGCATAGTATGTCTTTTATTATCTTTATTCTACCACTCGCATGTCAGACACCTACCAGTGTGTTCTTTCTCCTGGGGCATAGATCTCTCTTGTCCTAATGCTTCTGGTCACTCGAATCGGCGTACTTAAAAACACCTGGATAATATATTACTCTTGGTCATTCAGTCAAGACGCTCTAGTTCCAAACGTATAGTATGCGGGCATCTCCTACTCAATCCACACGGCGCATGTCTCCTACACGGCGCAGGTTAAAAAACTCCAGCGACGCCACAGTGAGTCTACCGTTCCTAAATATATAATAATAACAACACGTGACAAACGTCACAGTAAGTAACTATGTCCTCCTAATGAAAAGATACGAAATAACTGCACTACATTGAGTACTTACAGTTAAAAACCGCAACGCTCACATACACGTCCTCTCGGCAGTCGCCGCAGTCCAATGTATTAATCCAGCGTTAGTCTCGCCTATAAATGCTAATGAGAGAAAACGCCCTAGTGACGTACTCCTCGTTACGCGCGTCATAAGCGGAGTTCGCCAATAGTCTAGCTTCATATTGCCTGACTCCCTATTCCTCTCCTATTGCATCTGCGAATCGCTGCAGCTGTGAGTGCATGGTATTATCACGCCCCCCATTCGATCACGTGTGGGACGCACACGGAAGACAAAACCGTGGGGGGATAAAATGTAAACAAACTACATTCCGCCATAGCGTATGTCAACTCTCTATGGCGGAATTATATCTATCCTGTCCTGCCAGTCGCTGGCTACAACAAAAGTATGTTATATCTACAGGCTTCCCAGGGCAAGTAAGATGCCAGACTGCTACTACGATTTCCAGACACTGAGTATGGACAGAGGGATCCCAACTAGTTGCTGGGGGTCGCGTGACTAAGGCGATAAAATGATGACACCCACACAGATTAAATTCTACCAAGTTCAAGACGGATATTCAGACCATTACGGATCGAATCCTCCTGTATCATCCATTTATTCTCATTATAGATCATTTTTCTTTCTCTAATATGGGCATTGGGTGCTAATATCCTCTGGACGACCACCCATTTAAGATCACTAATACTATGGCCTGTTTCTTGCCAATGGGTAACTAGTGGTTCAGCTGTGCGTCCATTGCGAATATTGCCTATGTGTTCCAATACACGCTTCTTGACTTTACGTTTGGTTTTACCAAAATATCTCAGCCCACAGGGGCATTCGATCATGTAAATCACCCCCTTGGTGTTACAATTAGTGAGGTCCCGGATCTCCCAGTCCTCACCATTACGTTTAGTGATCTTTTTGGTTCTGATAGTATTGGGGCAGGCTGCACAGTTTCCACAGGCCGCATGTCCTGTTGCCTTAGGGATGTTCCAACATCCTTCGATAGTGTTGGTCTTAGAATTGTTGGACCTATTCTTATCCTCTTTATATTGACTGGAAACCAGGACGTCTCTCAGGCTAGTACTCCTTTTGAACGCGAATCTAGGTTTTGGGATAGATAACTCACCAGTATTGAGTATCTTCCAATGTTTATTAATGATCTTTTGAAGTTTGAATGACAGATTCGTATACGTGGATACAAAGGTAATTTGTTCCCCACCTACTTCTTCAGCCCTAGACTTCGGTTTATTTTCAAGAGTCACATCCCGGTGAGTATTACGCGCACGTTTTTGACATTGTCGAACAAGTTTGCCTGGATATCCTCTGTCTTTAAACTTTTGAGTCAAGACAGATGCCTCCATTTTGTATTCTTGGATGTTAGCGCAGTTCCTGCGAAGACGCAGGAATTGTCCATATGGCAAATTCCTGCGGAGATGTGGCGGATGGTAACTTTGGTAGTGCAGGAGTGCATTCCTATCACTAGGTTTTCTATACAAACCTGTAATGATATGACCATCTTGAGTTTTAATTGTTAGGTCCAAAAATGGAATGGACTGTTCTTGAATATTGCTTGTGAATTTAAGATTCACATCAAGTGAATTTATCCACAGGATGAATTCAGAGGCTTGGGCCCTAGTGCCCCTCCACAGAATAAAACAATCGTCAATATATCTGCGAAATAGAACGAGATTGTCTAAAAATGGATTGTTCCTAGAGAAAATAAATTTCTTTTCGAAGTCCCCTACATAGAGGCAGGCTAGACTAGGGGCAAAAACTGCCCCCATAGCCGTGCCACTGACTTGCTTATAAAAGTCTTTATCAAACTTAAAAAAGTTCTCCGTAAGTGCTGTTTCCGCAGCCCATAAGATGAAGTCAACCGGAATGGTGTCAGCATCTGCCCTATTTCTCAAGGCCAGTTCAACAATTTTCAAAGTGTCTGCCTGAGGGATCGCTGTATAAAGGGATTCAACGTCCATACTTATCATCAACATTTGTTCATTATCAAAGGGCAGTCCTTCCACCAGTTGAATCATGTGTTTCGTATCTCTAATATACGATTCTAGATCTTGCACTAAGTTCTTAAGAAATGAATCTGCGTAAGTAGATAAAGGTTCTAGAATGGATTCAACACCAGACACAATGGGCCTCCCTGGTGGGGGGAGGATCCCTTTGTGTATTTTAGGCGTGACGTAAAATACTGGAGTACGACATTCGTCACGTTGTAGATATTCCGACTCTTGTTTACTAATGGTGCCATCCTCAAATTGTTTGTTAACTTTCTCCTGTATTAATTTTCTCAAACGTGGAGTTGGATCCTCAGCGAGTTTAATGTAGTTAGTATTATTCCCCAATTGTCTTTGAATTTCCTGGACATAATCTATTCTATTTAAAATCACTGTGGCGCCGCCTTTGTCCGCGGGTTTTATTTCTATAAGGTTATTACTCTTGAGACTATCCAACGCTTCACGTTGTTTTTTGTTTAGATTAAAGAAAGGACGATTTTCTTCACTCTCAAGTTTGTCAAGGTCCCTGAGTACTGCTTGCTCAAAAACCCGAATTTCTGGAGCAGTGGACGGGGGGTTAAATTTGGATTTGTTGCGTAAGCCTGTCCTATTGATGGGCGTGGGCTCTGGAAGTGTTCTGTCCTGAAAAAATTCCTTTAGTCTGATTTTTCTAACTAATTGTTGGAGTTCTACCCGGAAGTCCACAGGTTTATGTATGTTAGTAAGGACATAGCCCAGACCCAGTTCTAAAACTGACATTTCATCTGGAGAGGGGGAATAGGTAGACAGATTCACCACCAATTCGGTTGGTAGTTGCCTCTGTGTCCCCATGGTCTCCTGAAG
>JBCATW010000151.1:0-11038 GCA_038406705.1 Eurycea bislineata
CCTTCCTGCACTGAATTGGCCTTCCTGCACTGAATTGGCCTTCCTGCATTGAATTGGCCTTCCTGCATTGAATTGGCCTTCCTGCTGACTGATCCTTATCCCCCAAGAACAAATGAGGCCTCTTGCACTGTGCCATTTACTGCAGTCCTATTCCTTTTTCACAGTGATCACTCTTATATCATTGGTCTCTTGCTCATGCTGGCCACAGGCAATTAATGGGGGTGTTAATATTACTCACCGAGTAGCACTCAAGAGGTTGGCTTAAAGGTTGGAGGACATTAGGGTATTAGGGAGTACAAAAGATAAAGTGTTTGCTTTGCTGCTTTGTCCTGTTTTAGCATCCGCTTTCTCCAGGCTGATTTGCACGTTCACTATCCATGATAAGCAAATGGCGAAACTGCCTCACCTACCTCATCAACCAACCACCTACTGCCTCGAATGTCCACCCATCCACGGCCTCGCCTGCCCCATCCGCCCACACACTGCCTCAGCTGCCCCACTCACTGCCTCAGCTGCCCCACTCACTGCCTCAGCTGCCCCACTCACTGCCTCTGTAGTTATGCCCTACAACTCACTGCTTCACTGGCCCTCACCCACACAGACCTTCGCCTGCCCTCACCCCTGCCTTGCCTAGTCACCAAACTGTCAACCTAGCGATTACCTGACATGCCACAAACACTCAAACACTGCCACAGCTACAAAAACCTGCTGCCTCGCCTGCCCACATATAGACCTACTGCCTCACATGCCCCCATCCAGTTCCTCATCAGACCACTTATCCACTGCCTGGCCAGCCCCCCTGCCTCACCAGTCCCCACTCCCTCCCATAATTATCTTGCCAGCCCTCACCTGCTGCCTCAGCAGCAGCACTCACCCACCCACCCAGAGCCTCAGCAGCCCCAACCTACCCTTTGCAACATCACATCAAAGGCCTTGGGTGGCGGGGGGGTGTGTGCAGGTTGTGTGCCCTGAGACCCATGGACGTGTGGCAGGTTAATCCAATAAGTAAAGTAAAGTAAAGGTGTAACCGTCATGTAATAAGAAGGTTGTGTCAAAATGCAACCGTCTTTAATGTCGAATGACATTAATGACGATTCAAAATACCCAGAGTTTATGTTGAAACCCCAAACTTTTTGGGGTCCCAACATAAGTTGGAGGGTGTAGATTTACTATTCCTCCTCCAGTCAGTGCATGTTTGAGTAAGTGGAAAAATACACTTTGAATGTTCGTCATTTTTGTATATCAACATTCTAAATTCCGCATCTTGACAGGAAACCTTCTAAGAATAGTGAGCACCTTTCAGCATGGGGGCTCTGTGCTTATTCCTTGAATCCCATCCATCCTTCTGCCATCTTTGGGCATGCCTTTAACCTGACTGCATTGAACTAGCTATTCTTTTGCAAAATCCGCTGACTGAGTGGTCTAGGAGGCAGCGAACCATTTTCTAGAATAATTTCACTCTTGCAGACTTTCTTTTTGCTCCCTTTCCACCTGCTCCCTACTCCCCCTAGCAGGGGCAGTAAGTAGTTGCACTCTGGCTAGGCATTCAAACCCTCAGTCCCTACCTATTGCCCTGTTGACGTAGATGGATACTCAGGTTTTTCCTTCGCTTCGCTTACATTACAGACCTCTGGCCATTACATCCACCTCTGGCCTCTGGCCATTACATCCGCCTCTGGGTACAGATGAACAGACTTTGTTGAAGGCGAAATGAAATGAAGAGCTGAAAAAGTAAGGTATATCTAAAAGGGACAGCTCATGCAACTATTTTGTTAAATTTTAAGTACTCTTAGTTCCCTGAACACAATTCCCTGTGTTTTATTTTTTCCCCAAATTATCTAATAACACTGGTTTTCAATGCTTGATTTTCTTACCTGGCTACAGCCATACCAAGGTCTGAATTTTGACTTTGATGTTTAAACTAATTCTGTTGTGTTTGATACATCATAATAGTTTTCACCTCTGCAAAGTTCAGAGAACACGTATTACAATATAACAAATGCCTTAGGGAGTGTGTAAACAGTCAGCCAAGAAAATCAAGCTTTGAAAAGCAGTGTTATTAGCTAACTTGAAAGATTTAAACAAGGGGAAATACAATCAGGCAACTAATAACACTTACATACACACAACACTCAAGCACACAATATAACAATAGGCTCACCCATCCACCACACACACGCACTTTCCACATTCCCAGCACATCCAATGTTACATGTACAAACAATAAAATAAAAAATAAAGATTTACCTTGAAAATGAAGATAAACTTGTTCAGCAGACACTGTGATCAGCAGCACCAAGCCATTTGTAAATGGCGCTGGTCTCTGACAACAGCCCTTCTGCGCATGCGGCTCCACTTGCACGGGAGCGCGCACAGCTGACAGATGCAGACGCCTGCTCTGCGTCTGCCCTCACAGCCTCCTGCTTCCGCGCCACTCCTCCCCTGCACCCACTCTGCGAACCGTGGCGAAAGGCAAACGCCCTCTCAGGAATCTGGTGCAGGGCATGCCGGCTGGCGGTGCATAACGGGGCGGTGCGCTGCTGGAGTCTGTGAGCATCGCACCGCCCCATAAAGAATCCGTCCGTAAGGGCCCCTGCTATGATAGAAGCTCAGTGATTCTCTCAGGGACAAAGCTAACCAGACACTTTAACTTAATCTCATTTTCAGACAAGCTATTGACCAGTAAGCAGGGCCACGACTTTAGCACTACATCCCCCCCACCCCACCCGTTGCTTCCTATGCAGGTGCTAGACCTGGTCACCTAGCACTCTTGTTGTACACAGTCATTGGATAAAGGTTGAGCATTTGGAGTAGAGCTGGGCAAGCCTGGCATTTAGCAGTGTGAGCCTCGATAGGACCCTGCCATGGGCTCTGCGAGGCCGAGCCCAATGACGAGCCAAGCCAGGGTGTACAACATTGTATAAATGCAGTGCAGTTATACATTGTTGTGCGCAAACGTAGATTGGGAATGTATAAATGCAGTGCATTTATACAATTTCACAGAAGGCTACAGTATGCAGAACATTCAGTGTGCCCTGCATAGCTGAGCAAGACATGGGTGGGATGGGTGTGGGGTGATGTGAGACATGAGGTGGATTGAGCGGGTAAATGGTAGAGCCATGAGACTTGGATGGGAGGAAGGTGGTGACGTGAGACATGGTTTGTTGTAATGCTGAGCTGAGGTGATGGGTGGGTGAGGTATGGTGAGACATTGACAGGTGGCATGAAGCATTATGTAGGGTGGGGGATGGTGGAGTGAGTTAATCGGCGAATGGGGTGTAGAGGTGAGGTATTAAGTGGGTGAAGTGTTGAAGCTAGGTAATTTGAGGATGGGTTTGCTGTGCAGGAAAGGTACTGGGTGAGTGGGGTGTACAGATGAGGTACCGGATGGATGGGTGGGGTGTACAGGCAAGGTACTGGGTGGGTGATTGGGGTGTGAGTGGGTTGTGCATAGTCACCCACATAGTCACCCACAAAAAGCATTATCAGGTGCCAAGGAACTGCAGAGATTCACAACACATTTACAAATGAGTAGGTTACAATTTTGGTGTAACTGTCATTGACGCAATGTAAGTTACACCAAAAATGTAACTTACCGATGTGTAAGTGTTTTGTGAATAGGCACAATGTATTTATAGACAACAGATTTATACACAGCGTATTTATATCCCTTCACCCTGCACTAACACTGCTGTGCACTGCACTATACTAATAAAAGGGTGGCATACATCGCAGAAGTAAACCCTTCGCTGACCATGTTGCACACATACTCAGTGTGCCGGGGGGCTGCGAATGAAGCAACCGACTGCATGTAGCCATGGGGAGTACTTTCAAGGCTGAGACGCAGAGAGAGGCAGGTACTGTTATGGCCCTCTATGCGTCCCAGCTGTGACCAGCAGGACATCGGCACCTTAGTGTGTATTTTGCATGCAGTATGATTACGTTGTAACTTATGGTTCTTTTTCTTTTCAAGGACCACCAATATATACAAGGATATCTGCTATTGAAGTTTTGTTGGCAGTTATGGCGTCAAGGTTTGTGTTTTGTATTGAAATACTGTCATGGTTGCAGTCACCAATTAAATTGTCTGTTATACAGTGTAAATTTGGGTGTGTCTCTTCTTATCTTCTTCCTTTTGTTTCATCCCTCTGTCTTCATCGGCTTGGACTTATTTTCCTTTCTCTCTTCCTCACTCTTGTCTTTTGTCCTCCTGTTTTTCTTCTTTTAATGTCTTATTTCTTGGCTTGGCTTATTTCTTTTCTTCCTCCTTTTTTGTCTTATATACTGTATACAATATTTTTATTTTTTTGCACTTTGGTTGTTTTCTTGTTGACTTCATTTTTTTCTTTTCTTGTTTTTTTCTTTTCCTCATTTCCTGTATTATTTTCAATTTTCCTTTTTTGTTTCTTCATTTTTGTTAGGTGCGACTTTTCTTCCTTCTCTCTTTTCCCCATGATGCTGTGCAATGCCTCTGTGCATCCCATGGCCTCAAGGATGAAGATAATGTGTTGTAATATATTGTATGACTTCTGCACAGAGAATGATTAGGTTTACATCTTTGGTTTGATTTGTCTTTCTTTTAAAGGCAAGATAAATGCAAGAAGATTTCATCAAGGAAGATTAAACCTACAGACGTTTTGTCGGCAGTTATGGCATCAAGGTCTGTATTGGGTGTTATAATACTGTCATGATTACATTATGTCTTACCAGAAAGGTAATGCCATTCCTCGCCTTAGTAAGAGCGTTGATTGAAGAAAACCTGCAAGCAAACATTTGCATAGAAGACCCCCGTCAAGGTATATTTTTCAAATGTTCCCTTTCAAATGTTTTCTATGTGGAGGCACAATTAACTTCAAAAGGCCATAGGAAAATGCGACTCTGAACTAAAATATGAACCAAGGCTTCCAGCAGGTATTTCTGACAAGAAATGTCAGAAATGTGAATGTCTAAATGTATCATACTCTGGTATATCATAGGCAATTAAATGACAATTTGTGTTTCAGAACCAACAATGAAGCATCACAAATGACAAGGGAAGAATCAACTCCGGTACAAGCATGTAGACATAGGCTACCAGCCACATGCGGCCAAGACCAGTCATCACCAATACAGGCCGTCCAAAACCATTCCTCGCCACTCCGAAGAACAAGCACTCCCATGGCTTCAGGAGCACGCCGACAAACAGCCCTGCCATTGGCTCCAACACCAAGGGTCAGAGAGCAGCAGTCGTCAACCGGTAATCCTGAAAATAATGTTGTACAGTCAAACAGTATACAGGTGGCAGGGATTGCAGAGGCGCTGCACCAGGATTCCAGCAGTGATGAAGAAAGGTACATTACTTGCAATTATAGATTATTTTGTGAGTATACTGTAAGAAATAACATGATGCAAAAGGTGTATAACATTTACATATGAACTTTTTCAGATATGTATAATAAGAGGTGTCTTATTAATAACTCGGAATATCTCTCATACCAACACAAAGAAAGATTGTTCATTACAGTATGACCTGGTACTCAAAGTATGGCCCATGGACCGCTCACTACATATGAAGTGGTTTGTTCTTTGTCCCGACATCATATGTAGTGTCAATGGCATCAAAACTCTTCAATGCATTTGCAAGATGGTAGAATTGTATTTAGATTTTTGTGGGTATGCTTAAGAGTCATGTCTTGCATGTGCCATATTTTGACATAGTGCTTTACGTATGTTTGTTACTACAGAACTGGCATGTCATCAAAGTCTGATCATTGCTCGGCACCATTTGTGTCCAGTCCTTGTATTCATGGAAAGTGTATAGTATCGTTTTCTCAGTAATGTATTTGTTTCTTTCATTGCAGCCCTGTACTGAAACTGTTTTTACTTATTACCTGCAGCCTCGTACTCAATTTGCATGTGTATATTGTCTAGAGCTAACCAATTTTCTTCTGCTTGACAGATGTATATCAGACCAAGAAAACGTCCAGCCAGTCCCAGAAGCCAGTAGTGGAAGGTAAGCTATGTGTAAGCAAAAAGAACATAGTCAGCGATTTTCAACCATGAACGTTAATGTAAATTCTCTAAAAGTCTGTGTCGAAATGTTTCAGAAGAAATAATTTTCTCTATGAACAACGATATACAGTAATGAAATACCTGACCCCTAAGAGGTTGTGCTTGTCAACAATGCAAAATACAATGTAAAACCTTTAGTTGGCAATAAATGCAAAAGTATTCTTGCCCTTAGTCTCAAAAAGGTCTTCTTTGTGCAGTGTTGACTTATGGCGTGACGTGTGTCATGAGACCGGTGTACCAGAAGGAAGTGAACAGGCTCATCAGATGGTCACGGCACATATCTGGAAGAAACTCTGTGACATTCAGGTATTATTTTTATAGAGAGTTTCTTGTGTTTTGTGCTATTGTGAAAATGTACTTTGTATTGTGGTTTGTAACACATTCTATAACATGATGCTCAATGGCCCATGTTAGGTGGCTTGCCATGTACTTTATCATGATATTTTTCAGATGAAATGTTCAACGGTACATATAACATGTTGTCAAGTACACACTATTTGAAAGTGCAGGCGTGATTGGGTGCATGAAAATAAGCTTATATACCACCAAGGTGGTTTATGCTTGTATAACATGTTCAAAAGAAATGCATACAGCAACAAATCTCATGCAAAGTCCCTATGAGATATGCAAATGTATTTTATTTACTGTTTTATAGACAGAATCATTGAAAACTAGGCAAGAATTAAAAGCCAGCATTGGAATGAAAGGGAAAACACCAAGGAGTAAAAAAACGAAAGTGTCTCCGGAAACAGCGGTAATTTGCAAATCTGTCAGGCATTAGTTATAAGTATTGTATGCATATTGTCTGTCTGGATGATTAAAAAGATGTTTTTTGCCTAATAGAATTTGGTGCATAGAAGCTACAACTTCTACAGTGAACATGAAAACTTGTCACCTTGGAACACCGATGAAGAGTAAGGCCTTTTGGATTTGTTGTGGATGACTGCAAAAAATGTAGCATGATCTAGGTTTATTCTGATGGCATTAAAAACTGATTTTATGTTTTGGTAATTGTCATGATGTACCATTCAATCAGGAATCTCTCTTTGTGCAGTCCTTTAGCTGGTGGTAATCGTGTGATAAGTTCTAGAATGATGGACTATGTAAGAAGTGCCAATCCCACCACAAGCCATGAAGAAATCAATGGTAACGTTATGTTAGGTTTTTTATATAGCATGTTTTAAACCACATATCCCTAGTGCCATTGTGGTATGAACTTGACCAGTATGTATTATGCCTATAACTATCATTGTTAAGCAATGTGAATAACACTTTTGGGCAATTATTAACTCATGTTTCTAATTATATAGTTTCACTTTTCAACAAAGTGTGTAACTTAAATTGCTTACATCATGCATAACTTTACATTTTCGCTTTTTCATAACAGCCGCTATGAAGACATACTGGAGAAATATAAGGCGAAAGAAACTGGAAGAAAACATTTGGGAGAAAAAACAACTCAGTGCCAGACGCAAGAAAAATAAGAATGATGTATGTATGTTCAGATTGATTGAAATTGTGCATTCAATATCCCACCTTCTCTCCACCCCCTCGTTACCCTGTGAATCCATTGAAAGTTTGTAGCCAGAGGTGGTATATGCAGCTTAAAGCCCACTGGGCAGGATCATGACATTAAAAACCTAAATAAATCTATTTAGTTCTCTTATGAGAGGAATGTCCTGCACATGAGCTATGTTGAGCTTGAGTAGTTTTAATGTTGGTTCTGGCTTTAAAATTAAGCATGGCACCAAAATGGCCAAGAGGCCAACCCCCTTGGGCCCCTTTGCTTCAGTGTGTGCCTCCAAGGCCTTTCCGGAGGCACCAACATACATTGCCAGAGCAGTACCAGCCGGCAATTAGACCACACTGATGCTCTGAGTGCTCCCACTCAGGGACCCAATACCATGGTGCCAGACACTTGGGATGAAGTCATTAGTCTTATCGTATCTATACTTACAGACTCAGACATACTGTTATGCTGAACACATGCTTGACAAATCACCAGCAACTGCTTATTAAAAGGTATTGATTGTTAAACAAAAATAAGCACATGTGATATTGTGGAGCATAAATTGTGATATAAATTAGATACGTTTTTAAAAATATGTATAGCTGGAGGTGTCTTTATCTCACATATTAAATCTGTGATTATTAAGCATCTCTTTTTGTCTACAGAAACACAAGCGCAGAAGAGCAGCTGTTCCCTTTCTGCAACTGCCAGAGGAGGACAAAGTATGTTTTGAAAGTGCATTGGCAACATTGCCAATCGAAGTATGCCAAAGCACAGAAGAAACCGGGGACGAGGACAACCCATTTAATGAAGGCGAGCGTATGAGGGTCAAATTTGTGCGAAGGCGCAGGTGGGAATCCCTTAAATTTCAGCAAATAAAAAAGAGTTGCGACCGGCATCATCGGTCCAAATCACAAAGAACCTCTTTGCAGAGACTTGCTGGAGCATTTTCCAGTAGGGAAAAACCTGATTTACTGCCAGAGTACACCTGGATACTGCAGGATTCAGAATAAGACTGCAGTGATTGGCAAGACAATTTTTGGACTGATTGTATTGCACTGTTTTTTTTTGCCATTTTTTCAAAGTTGATTTATTTATTAAGTCAGGCTTTTATTTAATTGTGTGTTTTTATATTTTGTAGACAATCTTATAGTATTTAAAAAGTGTACTTTTAATGTTATGTGTTTTAAAATGTTTTCTCTTTTTAAAGTCTTTCCACAACTTAATAAAGTGTGTTAAATAAAAACGTTTGTGGCCCATTTCTGACTTCTGACACTACATTACATTCATTTTATAAGGGTTTCCCAACAGCTTTTCTAAAGCTCAGGCCCACAGTAATTTTAGTGAAATCAAAATCTTTGTCACGCACCATATTTATTTAGAAACAGTTAAAGGTGCGCCTATAATTTCAAGTCTAATGTTACATGAGGTCTACAAATGTATCAGTACGTAAACCTGTTGGCACCAGAATAAACACAGCTTCGTAAACCTGTAGTACACATATAAATCCTGTCAACAAAGGTTTACAATCGATGTGCTTCCAGCAGCGCACATGAAGTTTCCCAAACGCTTGCAATTTTGTAAACCTCTGCTGACCACTTGGAATACACACATCTGTAAACCATATGTAACTAAGATACCTGCGGAACTCTTTAGTTTACGTGATGCGTAAACCTTACGCAAACCACAGGTGTGCCTACATGTCTACATTGTGCGTAAACCACTGGAGACATCAGGTTAGCCTTGGGTTTACAAAGAGTTTACAAATTTATAAACTTCTAATTTCATGCAGTGTCCTTGGAGAGAGTGTGTCTCTCCTTGTAGTTGTGTATAGTTGTTAGAGGACAATTAGCCAAGTCCTCAGGTATCTCCCCAAAGTATTTTTCGAGTGCGGAGCTAAGACTTTGTGTTGTTAGTTACTGGTTTACTAGCATTACGCACCCTTCACAAGTGTTTACTTCTATTTTCAGTGTGTCTATATTGAACTATGTCCCTTGCTGAAATCGCAGCCCAAACAGATAAGTATGCTTCTACATTGTCTTATTCTGCAGAAGCAGCAGAGAAAATCTTAGGCTCTCTTAAAGAGACCGCAGCTTTTTTGATTTCTAAAGATCCACAACAAACTGTTGTTCAGCTAGAATATTTAAGAAAGAAAGAAACGTCATTAATTTTACATGCTACAACTCTCGCTGAATATTTCAAACACAAACGTATTCCTCGGGGTCTACGTATTCTCTTAAAACCTTTGTTGTCGCAGCAACAAAGGCTTTCTAAAGAGATGGCGAATGATACTAAATAAAGCCTCTCTCGATATCATTCTCCTCACTATTGAGGAATTGCAAAACGAATTGTCAATTGTAAATCACGAAATCCGCGCCACTGAGGCGTCTCTGCAGAACACAAAATCTGCTTTTGAATGGTCTGCAACACTAGAAATCATCAACAATATTATTGAGAATCACAAAGCTGAGCTTCAGAAAGGTAAAATAAGGAAATTCAAACGAGACACTCTAGACTACAAATTTGATAGGGTGTATACCTGGTTTGAAGAGTACCCCGTCCATAAACAACCTCGAGCTCCGGGTCAACAAAATAACCCTAACTCTTCAGAGTCATCTAAACCTTCCTCTGAAGAATCTATTCCATCCATACCTGATCAGATTCCAGGACCTAGTCACCCTGTACGACCCACTCCTGCTGAACGTCAGGCTTTTTTAGACAAACTCATAGCCGACAAACAAGAAGAGGTAAGCGTAGTAGAAAACACCCGAGACAGGGACAAGGATTTAGAACCGATTTTGGAGAAGGACAAGGAGAAGGAGAAACCAAAACAAAAAAAGTAGTCAATATTTCCACCGAAATATTGATGGCTAGTGAACTATCTCTTCTGAAAAAGGGCTAAGCTTTGTGCCTTGTCAATCTGGTTCTATCTTTGACCTTAAAGTGGATATTTTTAAGTTCATACGTAAAATCCAGCTTAAAGCGTTTTTTGCACAAGAACCACCTCAAATTGCTACTCCACATCAATATCAGGAATTTAGGCCCAAGAGTAGGTTCTACGCCTCCTTCACAAATAAAGCATTGGACACCTTCACTAACACCTTGTCTGATGAAATCGCGAAAATGTCTTGCAAATCTAAGGTCTCCAACATGCATCCATCTGATTGGCAGGCACTCAAAGAACTTCGAGACAACCCAAAACTAATAATACAACGGGCTGATAAGGGAGGTGCAGTGGTCAACTGGGATTGACAAAAGTATATAGCAGAGTGTAAAAGACTTCTTTTGGATGCGAGAAGCTATAAAGAACTCAGGATGACCCAAGTGCATGATTAGAATAGAGATCAAAGAGGGTTTTAAGGATGCATTATCTCAGAATTGAATTTGCAAACAAGAGGCAAGTTATCTTGAAAATATTGGGTCTGGAGTCCCCGTTTTGTATTGTCTACCTAAAGTACACAAAAAATAGACAGATTT
>JBCATW010000152.1:0-11034 GCA_038406705.1 Eurycea bislineata
TAAAAACATGTGAAGCACTGCCCCTACGCATGAATTCATGCGGACCTGCATGAATTCATGTGGAACGGGCCCTCGCTTTTACTGCACAGGCATGCAATGCCTGTGCAGTAAAAGCCAAACTAAAGGGTGAAATGCCAATGTACATTTGAGAGTGTACATTGGCATTTACCCATGAGGAGAGGAAAATTTGCTTCCTTTCCACATGGGTAGGGGGTGGAGGACGGTATGCATGGTTTTCATGCGTACCGTCCTCATGGTTGCTGAGCATGCAAATATGCGTACCGTCCGCATGCCGACGGTACGCATGTTTGCACTGCAAACTTGTACCATCCTCATGGTTGCTGAGCATGCAAATATGCGTACGGTCCGCATGCCGACGGTACGCATGTTTGCCCTGCAAACTTGTACCGTCCTCATGGTTGCTGAGCATGCAAATATGCGTACGGTCCGCATGTTTTGCCCCTCCGCATGACTACGCAAGGGTTGTAATGACCCTGTAGGTGTGGTGCCTTGCATGGATGGTAGCACTTTAGGACTCCTCTTTTTTGGTGTTTTTTGGTGAAAGCCTAAAATGTTCACTATTTTTTCTGCATACCGCCAGGCATTCTGGGTAGCAACCTTCACGCGACTCGTGCAAGTCACCCACCGCTGCATGCTTTAGGATGTCCTCTTTGCTTCCATGTATGATTTGCATGGGTTTCCTTCATGGCCCGTTTCCCCGGGGGCAAAACAAAGTGCATGTCTATGCAGTATTTCACACCAGTAATTTGACTGTTTTGCTTAACATCATCAAGTCGCGCTTTGCGGCCTCCTGTCGCCCATGGTTTGGGTGCAGCCATACCTGGGTGGTTCCAATTTTATTGGGGGAGTAGGACAACACTGGGTAAGGAGCCTTGCCTGGATGGTGGCACTTAAGGCCACCTTTTTTTTTGGTGTTTTTGGGTGAAAATCTGAAATCTTTGCTATTTTTCTGTGTACCTCTAGGCATTCTGGGTAGCAAACTTCGAGCGTCTTGTGTAAGTCACCCACTGTTGCATGCGTTATGATTTCCTCTTCACTCCCATGTATGACTTTCATGGGTTTCCTTCACGAGTCGTCACCTCAGGGCCCAAACCAAGTACATGGTAGTGCAGTATTTCACACCAGAAATGTGACTGTCTTGCTCAACGTGACCATATTGCACTTTGTGGCCTCCAGTTGTCCGTGGCTTGGGGGCAGCTTTATATGGGTGGTAATCATTTTATCGAGGGGAGTAGGAAAACACTGGATGAAGTGCCTTACGTGGATGGTAGCACTTTAGGCCACCTCTTTTTTAGTGTTTTTAGGCGAAAACCTGAAATGGTTGCAATTTTTCCACATACCGCCAGACATTGTCAGTTGGAAACTTCAAGCGTCTCATGCAAATCACCCACCGTTGCGTGTGTTAGGATGTCCTCTTTGGCTCCATGTGTGACTTGCATTGGTTTCCTTCACAGGCTGTGGTCCCAGGGCCCAAAATCAATTGCATGTCAGTACAGTATTTCACACCAGAAATGTGACTATTTTGCTCGACATTACCATGACGAGGTTTCATATGCCAATGAGTCATGGGTGGTGCTTAGATGTCCACAGTTGCTGATGGCGCACTGTGCTTGGTGCGTTGGGGTAGTGCTAGTTTTCTGAAAACCAAGACACATTGGATGTTGCTATGATAGCAACCATAAGGGCTTCGTAGCAGTGAACTTTGTTTGCAGAAATACCACATATTCTGGAAGTTAAAGCTGCAAATGTGGTCACATTCATTTGTTTTTCTTCCAAGTTTTGAATAAATAAAACCTTTTCTTGACTGCTTAATCTACACAAACAACCCCTTGTTGTTTTCCCAGTTTTCTAAGCATTTCACCATTTTCTATAGGTTGCTGTGGTACTATTTTTTTGGTCAATTTACACAAACAACCCCTTGTTGTTTTCACAATTGTCTCAGTTTTTAAAAAATGTAGGAGCCTTGTGAGTTGGCTTTTTTGCCCCACCTTCCTGAACCAAAATCAGAGGGTATGTGTAGTGCATGTAAATTTGAAAAAAAGCCCACCTGTTACAAAAGCATTGAATACCATTAAAATGACCACACAATTCTTTTTAAACCCTGTCCTGAAAAGCAGAGAAAATGGGAGCACTGATCCCAGTTACAGAACCGAAACCACACAGACTTGTTTTCAGCCCTTTTTTTGCATTTTCTGAAAAAGAAAATGTGTACATTTTTGTACATTTTTGACATGCGCCATGTGCGATTCAAAATTGTTTGGTGCCATTAGATAACCCATCTTGTGAGAAGAAAAGGAGCCACAAATGGCTATGATTGACCAAGCTAATAAAAAGATACAGGCCTCTAACTGGGCACACCACAAAAAAGTCAAAAAAGGCTCAGCATTTGGGGCACGTAAGGCAACAAAGGCTCAGAACTTAAGGGGTCAATCTATGTTCACAAAGACATGATCGTTACTATTGGAGATCAAGTCCTTTTCCATGTGTCCAGTGATGCTATTGAATTAGTTGACATCTTTTCAACTTCAGACATACCCATTGATCCCGACTTAGAATTTATGTAGAAAGAGAATACTGGAAAATTGTCAGTTTTTAATGGAGATACTGTAAATATAGCTAAACTGAAATTGACTCCCGCTGACCTGGACATCTTATATTGGCACATGTTTGGCATTCTTAAACAATGGCTTTTTGTAAATAGCATCATTATTTTGTTCCTCTGGTCACTACTTCTTTCAATAAGTGTATTCTTTAACTGTAAATTTAGACTTGATACTAAAAAGAAAGCTAGGTGGAGTGATGCTTTTAGACTACGTAATGTTCCTCCTCTTCCAGTTGTTTAGTATTTTTCTTTTTGATTTGTTTAACTCCCACATGATTTGTAATTCCATTCCAAATCGTCATGCAATTCCAACAAGGGGACATGTGTGCAAACACTTTTGTTTTTTGCTGGCTCTTGCACCAAAAGGTTTTATTACCAAATTCCAATTAGCATGAGCTAATTGATGTGTTGCCAAATTAGCCTTGTTTTTCTCAGCTAAATCTTCCACAGGATTTGCCCATGCAAAAAGGGGGAACTGTCAGGACATCTATGCACTGCAGCTTTGCAAGCTTGGAACAAGCCTAATTACTAGGCCTCACTTGGCCTGAGATGAGATGTGAAAAGAAAATGACTTCACTAATGTTTTCTAACTCTGCCACTGTTTTTGTGGGTGTTGCTGTGTGAAAAGATAAATTTTTGGCCAGCCAAGATATATATTTTTCTGTATATTTTCTATAGGTTATCAGTGGAGGAGAACCAGAGTTTCTTGGGTGTGTGTAGCACACTTTATGGGCAGAATGCATCTCCTTCCCAAAGACACCAGAGCGAAAACCTATCCTCGTGCTTTCTTCCCTGGGCAGAGTGCATCTCGGTATCTCTCCTTTTTGCCTTCTGGCCTAGAAGAGAATCTTGTCCTATCTGAGACAAACTGAGGAGAAAGAGAGAACTTTCTGTGTACTTTCTGTACACAGAGAAAGAGCCAGCACCTGAGCACTGTACAGCTCGCCGGTGTCCCACACAAAAGGGGGCTCTGCCCTTTGGCGAGACATCCTCCCTGATGGGGTTCCTGACTGACTGAAGCTTCCTGACCAGACCATGTGTGTATTCTTATTGCTGACCTATCCTGCCAGAGACAGTGGTGTCTGTACCAGTCCCTGGTTTCCTGTGGACTCTGAGTGCCTGTGTCCTGTGATCCCACAGAGTGTATTAGGTGAGAGTGAGACAGGGAAGATAATCACTGATGAGACATTGACTTATGTGATGTTTTTCTCTTGGTCTCTCCTAACATTTGCCTCCTAAGCCAAGAACATTTTGTTTGTTGTTGTTGCCAACTGTGCTAGGGAGGACTCACTGCTCTTACCCTCTGCCGAGACGCTGAGCTGGGATACATCCCCATCCTACCGGTAAGATCGCAGTGTGTCATTGGTGTGCTTATCTTGGAGTCCGGAAACCTGTGGTCTTAGCCAGATAGGCTCCCTGGCTTGTTCGTCCCTCGAGAATGTTAGGGTGTGTATAAGAATATGAATAGTTTTTTTATGTTTTCCAAAGAATAATTTTGTTGTTGCTTGTTCTTGTACGGACTGTGCAACACTATTTTTCTCTTGCCTGGTTATTATGCATTTGTGACTGTGCAACTAAAGTTTTTCTGAAGACTGTTTTTCTCTGAGCTAAGCATCTGCAATACAAAGAAACATAATCGTTTGTGCCAAAGAATATTGCCTAACCATATATTTTAATCTTCTGTAACGACTTTTGCGAAAAACACCAAGGACAATAAAAACACACTAATCTGTAAGTTGGTGTGCTCCCTTCTTGTGAATATTGTTGTTTTTATTTCCCATGATTGTGTATTGCCCGAACATAGTTTCTTATGATTGTTGTAAGACCCACAGACAAGCAGCTGGGTTCCCATGTGCAGTCTTTAGTTAACGTAATCCCCATATTTCTGATGTCATCTGTAGTCTCTGTGGTAGTGGTCTCTACACCACCATGTAGCAGTACGTGGAAGAGGGAATAATCAATGGAATCTCAAGTACCTTACATAGTAAAGGTCCTTATCGGGTATTGAATTTGTGGCCAAAGTAAACATTCCCAATCATATCTTTATCCGTGCAATTAGGATATCTCTTTGTGGCTTAGCGCCTCTGTTTTTTTATTCGCACTAGTTTCAAAGTGATAGACAGTTTCACAGTGAGGAGTAACGCGGTAGCTTGGCGACATATCGTGGCCGATTTCATTTATATCTATAAGACATCCGATCTGAGGAAGGATGCTCTGTAATAACTAAGGCAGGTTACTGAAGTTAAATGTTATTTGCCTATTACAGTACAGCTATGGCCTAATGAAAGAAAGTTAATCAGCACATTTATCTACTGTACATAAAATTCAATGATTGAGGACATGCGTCTGTGGACTCAGTTGAGAACATACAGACCCAACCTTGCTGCAGGTTCATCAGATGATATTTTGGAGTTCGAAACCAGATGGGTAACAATAGTCAAGAAAGTGTTAAATTCTGCTGCTACCACTTCATTGAGAAATCCACTGTGTATATATTTGTCTAAATGGTGCATGCAGTACTGGAGAGTGATTTGCCACTTCATTATAAGCACATGAGCATGGACTTATTGTAATGAAGGTGGTTTCCAGAGAAACCTAAAACAATTAAATACAAATTTATATTCTTTCTACTATCAACTAAAATTATGCCTTTTTCAGGTGTAATTTTCTGTGTTATCATTTATTTTAATAGAGATACAATTGTTCACAAGTATGAAGATATGTAGCTAGGCAAAAAATTCAACATCACAGACTACAATCATTACACCCCTGCAAACAAACCTTGCTCTCACCTGTTCGCAGAGCTCTCTGCTCACCAATCCAGCATAATCAAGCCTGATCCAGAACTTATCCCTTTTTTTCATGAACTCTTTATATTTAGATTTGTCGGCCCACTTGAGGCCGACAGCGTAGGGCAGCATAAAACGCTTATACGCCTCTGTGTCCTCCTCCATGTCGTTTGCAGCATAGCTGAAAATTGGAATAAAAGAGAGACATGTACTAGCATGAACACAACAAACAAAAATAAGTAAAAAACACACTTTTAACCACTGATGAGGATGTGGGAGCTCTCCTGGTAGAGGAAAGTGAAACAGGGCAGTGGTGAGTGATGCCAATGCCTTTGGTCACAACAGACAGGGCAACATTATTTTTAGATCTTCTAGGTTAAGGTGAGCGAAGCCTACAGTATGATGATTTTCTTAAGAAATCTTGGGGACCTTCACACAATAAATAGTGCAGAATGTTTTTTATGACAGTCGCGCAAATAAAGAAGAGGAAAGGTCTTCATCCCATAATCTGGGAGTTTTATAACAATATGGTATGTAGTTTGTAAGCATTTTTAAAAGTGTTTAACTGTAAAGTGTTTAAATGTCTGAGATATTTTCTTCTTTTTTAGATGTTTTCGATACTAGTTTATTTTTAAATACCAGGAATTGTAAGGGTAGCTCAAAAATGAAAAAAATTCTCAGCAAAATCAACCAAGACAAAAGATGAATAAATGAAAAATAGGGCTATCAATGAGAGTAATACATCTCAAGCAAGACTGCTTGCTTTTACACAGAGTACAAGTTTACTATTAGACACATTTTAAGTCCACACTCTGATATAGTATATGTTCATATCGCTTGTCATTTTTAAAACATTTATTACAGTCATACTGACATTTCTGAAGTATCTTGTCTAACAGCGCAAATATGGTGAAAAGTGACTTCTGCTACAACCTTATACCTTCCAGGGTATCATTGAGACTTTCTACTAACCTTGTGTCAGGAATTTAGCTAGTTTGAAGGGCAAGGGTGCGTGGAGCATTAGTTAGAATATTAGGTTTGGTTGGTTTCTTTAGTAAGCACCCATACCGTTTCGCAAAAACCCATTCCTTTGCCCTGTATGCGCTGTCCGTTAATTTCCACATTGGCCAAGAAGTTGCTACTTGGCTGCGTGCTCAGATTCCTGGTGTGGCTGCAATTTATTTTATTTTATTTTATTATTTATCCACGCCACTAACCCATGGGTATCAGGGCGCCAAGACAAACGGACAAGTAACGTAGACAAGAAGAGGATGATGATGGGGATTCAGTTCGATCTGGCTCTGGCTCTGATATGTCGGGTAAGTTGTACACTTTTTTCTGTACCTATTTGTAGATATCTTGACCCTCTTTTGGTGCGTTTGTTAGGGAGATTTGTCCTTATGTCATTAAATGAAGTGACATTTATTCACCAATATAAAAAGTGTGTTTTTGTTCTCTCTGAAGAATTGATAATGTAAACTAGTTGTCCAATTGAAAATGTTCACTTTAACATACATAGGTGACTGCTAATTGTGACAATTGTACTGTCTACGGAAGCTGCAAGATATTTCCTTAAATGTTTGTAACTAAAACAATCGGTCATATCTCTTAAATGTGTATGTGTTGGTAGAAGTTGTGTGAATGCTAGAAGTTATCTTTATCTTTTTTTATTAAAAAGGAAAAACACAAAATTCCAGGTCAAAGCTACAGTTTTCAAGGCTTTGTTGGTTGAATATCGTTTAGGTGAGATCTGTGTTAGGTGCACTATATTAGCACATTGCGGTGGTCATGTGACACCCCCTCAGCCAGTTGGAATGCTGCAACTATCCTCTGATAGTGGCTCCAGTCTATGCATTCTGTTTTTACCTGGCAGGCTTGGATCTAGATTCGCTTGCAAACAGCCAGCAGAGAGAAAAGGCTCTTTTCTGACAATTTGTGCATCTGGAATGCTTAGTATAATGTGCTAATATAGTTTGTAGCTCTTTTTTCGAGCACCATCGTGTGAGTTAAAGGGGCTTAATCTCAGATATCACTACTTATGTTATCCTTCACAAGTTACACAGAATTGTAATTTATCATTCCTTTGAAAAATGGTAAGTTCTAATGGGTTCCCATAATTCGTGATGCTATCTGGGAGAGCAAAACATTTTTCTGAGCCCTCTCTTCTGCGATCTGAAGGTGGTGCAGGGTGCCGTTGTCGATACGGTGCAGTTGGCCTCTGGCACCGGCAGATGGTGTTGAGTGCAGCGCATCCATATATGCACCATCTCTACCCCCTGACTTCAGTTCCTTTTTTCCCGTGACACTAGATAGTAAAGAACACCGGAATCCCTTCAGTTAACTGCGTTTTGGGGCCTACATTTCCGACTAGAAAGGGACTCCCCAGCTTATGGTTTTAAAACTTGCTGCAAGTGTTCCATTAGTGACCCCCATCGACGGTGCCTTTGGTGCCCCGGCGTCGCCCGTGCAGGCGAAGACTGCAGGTACTCTCAACACCCTTCGAGAGCGGGCTTGAAGCTTCAGGGCAGGCAGCCTGCCCAGTGCAAAGGTAAGGACTCTGCTTCATCGAGCTGTGCACCGTTAGTTTCTCGGCCCATCGATCTGAGCAAGGGCGCTGGAACTTTGGGTGGTGCTCCGCATCAGCAACCTCATATGTTGGCGGCACCCAGACGTTAACCCTTGAGCTTTCCTCAGAGGACCCCCATCGGTCTCTGAGCAACATTGTCACTGGGAGTTTGACAAGTCTGATGTTTGCCCTCCCCTGGGGTCTAGAGAGCGCAGGCACTCAGGATTCTCGAATTCTTCCTCGACCGCCAGACGCCACCACTCTCGATCTCCGTGGTGTCACTCCTTGATGCTGCTGGAGTGCTGGAGGAGCGTTGAACTGCCCGCAATCTCACTTGGGGAGGGGGGGGTAAGGCTACGCTGCTCGACCTCTGTCCGGGGTCGACGCTCCTGAGGCATCCAGTGCGCATTCCTTAATAGAGATTAGTGTTTTGTTGCGTCAGTTGCCGTTGGTGGGCCCGGCTGCTGCGGTTCCGGTGGTTACCACTGCAGCACCAGTTCCTCATTCCCTGATGGCGGTTGCGGACGAGTCTGCTCTAGGACTCTTCAACCGAGGGCTCCAGATATGGGGATGGCAACACCTGACTGACCTCCTTGGGGGAGATGCTCCGTGAGGTAGCCAAGTCGTGCTCAGGGCTCACCTTTGCAACTGAGGGAGAGACTGTGGGGTGTCTCGCCATTCGGGGTCGGGTTCTGCAAAGGAGTTGTCTTGGTTTGGGTTCATCCCTGTAGTACCTTTAAACTTGGGTGAGTGGTGGAGGTGGATGAGAAGCTCCGTCTTTGGGTCCCCATTCACAATCTCCATGAGCACCTTATGGCCTGGACAAGTCTCCTGACAGTGATCTACGGGGCCAGGACCCTGCTTTTTACCCCGAGCAGGGTACCGGTTCCTGGCATGTTTTGAAACCGGACAGTATTTCTGCACTGGATCCTAAGATTTCCCAGCAATACAAGGCTTCTGCTGAGTGACCCGGCACTCGTATGTGTACATTGCTCGCCGAACAGCCTAGTGGTGCAGGCTGCGACTGTCCAATTGGGTGTCACCAAATTCCCTATTTTCCACCTGAAAAGAACTCACACCTTGATGGCTGTAGGAAAGTTTTACGCTTCGTGCAGCCAGGGGTTAAGGTCCATAAACGCGGCATGTACCTTTGCCCAGTATACCCACTGAATTTTCAAGGCTCTCAAGAAACTTGTGGAGAAACTAACTGATCATCTTCAGGATGGTTCCTCCCTGTTTGAGGGCTTCGAGTCGGCTAAGCAGAGCTTAGTATATGGTCTGGATACCGCTGATTCAATTGGTCTTGTCATGGCTACATTGGTGTCTATGCACACATGGATATGCACGTCACACTTCTCCCCTGCCATCCAGTCCAAGGTTTTGGACATGCTGTTCGCCGAGCACCTTTTGGTGCTAGGGTGGATGAGGCCTTTAAACGGTTCAGAGCCAGGCAAACGATGGCACTTGACCCGAGGTGTCCTGAACCTGCAATGAAGTACCCCTTCACAAAAAAGTAGTTCTGGCCGCCGAAGCATCAGGTTCAGTCTAAGCAGCAGCAGCCCCAGAAGCAGCTTCTGCTGCCCACCAAGGGCTGTGGCAAAGGCTGCAGTAAGAACGGCTCGAAAGTAGGTGCCCCTCGACGAAGCAGTCTTTCTGCTCACCTCCTTGCCTTACATCCCACCCCGAAAGGGGGTGTGCTGTTTGTGAAGAGGTGGGAGGAGATTACCGCAGACCAGTGGGTCTTTCAGATCATTCGATTTAGGTATTGCCTCCCATTTTGAATCGGTTCTCACAGTCAATGCAGACGGACCACATGTCTGTTCTGAAGCAGGAGGTGCTCCAAATGATGCCTATCTAGAACATGGCCACATATTCTCCCTGCATCATGTGGGTAAAAGTCAGGCTAGTAGCATTCAAGTTTCTACTGCATGATAGGCGTAACATTGTTAAGGAAGAATGCAATTGAGATCGTTTTGTCATGTCCAACATCGGGAGACGGGGCCTGACCGGCCGAACTTAGAAATCCTGGAGGCCCTTGTGCTGGAGAACATCTCTTCAAATGTTATAGTATTTTAATTAATGGTGGGTCGGTATTTGAACCTGTCGGTCTGGATTAAAGCACTAGGGTTTTGTCCACTGCTCCACTCAGAAAATGATTTACAAAGGTGCTCCGTTTTCATCACCCATTGAAGGGTTTAATTGATGGTGGGTTTCCAGCATTCTCATCATGAACCTCGTAATCACGTGGTTCCGGAAGGGAGAGCAAAGATTTTTCACTCCCCACCCCTCTACTTCTGTCGGGGCCTGAGGCTGGTGCAGGACAAACTTACTACAAATGTGTGTAGACTACCAGATGATGGAGAGACTCTGCTATAAGTCACATTATACCAAGTCTACAACTTTTCACCTTTTTTCACGAAATGATTTGCTACAGTTCCACTGACCAGTAAACTCAGACTATATAATCCACTCCGCACCTGTACCTACGGTATGTACTAATAAATTGTTGGCCTGGTATGTCACACTGCTTAATCCACTCCCCATCTGGGGTTGCCGCATTGCTGCTGAACAGGGACCCTGCTAGCTTGGACTGTATTCTACACTCCTCATCTGCGCTTGGTGTGTTGCTGCGGGATTGTGGGAATGTTAGGTTACTTTGCTTACCAGCTTAACCCGCTCCTCAGCTGCATCTACTGTGTGACTGAACGGCAGCCTTGTCAGGTTGACTGGATAATTCGCACCTCATCTGTGCACACTGTTTTTGTCACTGAAATGTGGGCCAGCGGGCTTAGGACTTACTCTGAGACATTTTGCTCACCATCTTAAATTCACTGTGCTGTTGTGTTACTGCTTTTTAGGATAGAGAGGCACTCCTCAGTCCAGTAGTTAATAGATTAGACGGTATTGAACTACAGTAGTTCATTGGACTTCTCACTACCCATGTGAAAGTAAAAGTTGATGCTGAACTTGTTACACTGATTAATCCTCTCCTCATCTGCATTTTCTGAATTAGTACGGAACTGTAGCCTTGTCAGCCTGACTGAGTAATCCGCAAC
>JBCATW010000153.1:0-11025 GCA_038406705.1 Eurycea bislineata
AGAGTCCATAGGATTCATCCCCTTTGAACTTCTCTATGGGTGGAGAGTAAAGGGGCCCCTCCAGCTTGTCATTGAAGGCTGGGAGGGTCGCCATACCAAGGAGGCTCAGGCCATCGTGCCTTATGTCCTTAAACTTTGGGAGAAGCTGAAGGAGTGCTTTGACCTCTCCACTGTGAACCTTGCAGCTGCCCAGCAGAAGCAATGGTATGACCAACGGGCCAGAGTCAGCACCTATGAGGTGGGCCAAGAGTTCTTACTACTCATCCCTACCAGTCAGAATAAAATGTGAGCTGCCTGGACAGGGCCCCATAAGGTTGTCTATCAAGTCAGCAAGGTCAATTACATCATCAACCGCACTGATAAGCCCAGTGCTCACAGCACCCATCATGTGAACATGATAAAACCGTACCACAGAATGACAGAATTTTCCATGTCCATTTGTGAGAGCGACAACCTCTGTGAGGAGGAGGCTAAAATCCCAGACCTCCTACAGGAAACCAAGGAGCCTGCTGACCTGTCGACTGCTCAGTTGACTGAGGAGCTCAGTGTCAGCCAGCGTCAGGAACTACTCCATGTACTGGCTCCCTTTCATGCCACCTTCTCTGGAATACCAGGAACGGTGAGGGGTATTGCACATGATGTGGACTCAGGAGACTGTCTCCCCATCCGAATTACCCCGTATAAGGTGAACCTTGTGGTGGGGGAACACGTCCACAAGGAAGTAAAGGAAATGCTGGAGATGGTTAAGGTCTCAGGCTAATGCATGAAAGTGCAAGTGCACCTCACCCTCTCAGAGCAGAACCCTTAAAGAACACAAGTCTGCTTTGATCATGTGCACCCCTCTGGTTGCCCAAATCCAGATTACAGTCATCTTCATCCCAAGGTTCAAGGAAACAAATGACTCTCTTCATAGCTGTAGAACACCAGTATGGTATCCTTGCTAGATTCATAATACCCTTCTAAAATATACCCACAGTTTAGAGAAAGGATGCGTGCTCTATAGTATAATTACTGGAAAAAGACATTGATCAACACACTGAAATGCAGTGTGGGAATACTGCGTTATAATGTGTGAATAAGTCTCCTTTTCTAATGTCGTGCCTGCATAATATTCGAGACCTGAATATATAGAAAATACACAACACTGGGTACCAAACATTTTACACAATACTAAATTTCAATTGTGTGGATGGATCAAGAAAACGAAGGCCCAAAAATGGAGCAAAAAATAGGGATTCTTCACTCCTGGTCTAATATCTGAATGTGAAAAAGGAATAGACATGAGGGGATCATGCTAGTGCATTTATAGATGCAGTGCTGCTGATGCCATCTGCCAATGCCGGAGGTCAATTGCACCCTTTTGACTACAATGCCATACACCAACCTTTGACCCTGGTAGAGGGGGTTCAGAAAAATATACACTCTGATCTGGAACCACGTGGCCACGAGGTTCATGATGAGAATGCTGGCAACCAACTATCCATTAGAACAACACACTTCTCCCCAGAAATCATTAGCTGGGTTGCATCCTTCCTATCTAAACATACATGGTGTCTTTGATTATCCTCATTCTGCCCCCTGTGAGGTTAACCTTGGTATTTCACAAGGATCTTGTAATGCAGAATATAAGCAGGCAAAGAAGACGCTTGTGGATTATCTAAAGGCTATCCCTGTGATGGCAAAGCAGTGGGGTCTGCAACAGTATACTACAAGAACACCATAACACCAGCAAAGGCTGAGGATCTAATTCACAAACTAGAGGATATTAAGAAAAGGGCTGATTCTAAGGATATAAGGGGTTTCTGATAGAAGTTGGATCTAATCTGGCGATACTTCTTGCTACCTAGATTAATAATTTTTCTACTTTTTGTACGAATACTCCGTTGACCTCTGGATAAAAGACAATGGCTGTACTGAACCTATCCCTCTTTATTTTCTAACAATAAGTACTCAGGGCACTAAAATTACTAAAACCTGGGAAAGCACCTGGAATTGACAAGATCCCAGGGGATGTCTTCTTAAGCGAGCTCGATTTTTGGCTACCATACCTCAAGGGCTATTAAAAGGAAATATCACTTTCTGGTCTGATTCCAGATAATTTAAAAACATCAAAAATAATGGCCATTCACAAAAAGGGTCCAGTTGATAACCCCAGCAATTTTTGACCAATCTCATTGTAGTGATTTGTAAAGTGTTCTGTTTTATTTTGGCCTTTGTTTTGAAGGATTGACTGAAGCACTTTTCACCTCTGTCAGACTGTCAATTGGGATTCATTGAGGGATGGAGTGCGTGATCAAACCCTAGCTGTGCTCGGGAATAGGGGTATTCCATCAAACATTATACGACCAATTAAAGCTATCTACACTGACCTACGTGCACAGGTGGTGTGTACTAATTTAGGTACATTTACAGGAGTCCAAAAGGGTTGTACGCTGGCTCCAACATTTCTCAACCTATATATTGACAATGTGGTCAAAGTCATCTAAGAAACAAGTAGATGTCCCTCTGTTAAAGAGTAGGAAAGTGGCTGTTATACTATACACAGATGATAGCATCCTACTTGCTAAGACTCCTATTGCTTTACAAACTCTCATTAAGGAATTCAAGTTTTGTAATATTATTATTATTAAAGGTTTTATTACACGTGCATGACCATCAAATGATTTTACAGTGTGAAAACATGCCACCACCATCACCAACATGTCTAAAAACATAATAAAATTAGCCAGCTACCACAATCACTCCAGGTCCTGCCAGCATACTCCAGGTCCCCCTTTCTCCTCTGGCACAGGGGCCACATTCTAACCCCCTTCCCCCTCTGAAGTCCAGAGGAACCACCAAACCCCTCACTTGAATGCCAAGGAGGAGCAAGAGAGCCAGAGCTCCACTGGGAGGTTATTCCACACACGTGGGCCCAATCTCAAGAGGGTGGACCCCAACCCACGTTCTTCCCTTTGCCTGGGAACCACCACCCTGCCCCTACAATGGACTAGGGATTAATCCAGTCTCCCACATGCAGCTGGATTACAGATAGCACGGACCCCACCCACATTAGGCAGAGGCCGCTCAAACTCTCCTGATCTCCCACACAGCCAACCCAGCCCCCTCCTGGACAGTCACGTGATCCCTCCGTCCAAAGCCCACCACAAACCTAACCACCCTGTTCTGCACCACCTTCAACCTGTTCCACTGTCCCCTCGCCAGGCCGGTGAAAGCCGACAGACAATATGTCAGCTGACTAAACACCAAAGCCTGGCAAAGGGTAGCCCTCTGGGGGGGACCAGCAGAGTCAGGATGGGGGAAGAGTTGATTGAGTTGATGGTGGGCTGATTTTACTGCATTAGAGACCTGGGCCCTGGCCGAACCCAACTGATGAAAAGGGGCTAGCAAACTCTTGGACTTTTCAACTGGTGCCGGGCAGGGCCCGAACAACTCCAGTCAAAAGGTTGGTAGGCCAGCTGCGGGAACGACGGGGCCAAAGAGGAGGACCTCAGTCTTCGCTCGTTAAGTTGAGCCAGCAATCACCCCCAATCACTTCATAGTCTTCTTTATATTGTAATAATACATCCTCAAGATCTGAGCAGAAAACATTAAGTTTATACCTTTATTTAAAAGAGTTGGATTCAGATAAACATTAATCAAAAGAAGATGGAACAAACAAACAAACATACATACACACACACACACACACACATATACATCCATATATGGGGGCGTGGCTTACCACGAAGCATGGCGGACACAGCTCAGTAAGCTCCGCATGGCTGTCATCTCTACATTTATCCTTTCAGGCGCCGACCATGATCCAGACTGCGAAAATCATGCATATGAAGAGGAAGGCACTCCACCCCTGCTCCCAGAACTGAAAACGGTGCCCAGGAAGTATCGATTCGTCGAGCCCCCTGCCGAGGCCTATCTCCACGCTGAAGCCGCGGACTCACGTACCAAGGTGGGTGGAGCCACGAGAGTCGCAACCCGGCGGCTGACTTTGCCCCGGAGTCGCTGAGTGCACTACACCTTACGGAGGGAAAGGAGCGATGGGACCGGCAGGAAACCCCCCCCCACACAAGCACCACTGGCAGCGGATCCACTGTTGCGGGGCGGTGGGGGAGAAACCACCACAGAGTCTCCGTGCTGATTGGGAGTCACGTCGCCCTGGCTCGAGGGGTCCTTACTGTGAGCCGGAGAAAGCGAAACGAGCCAGAATCCTTGCAGCGGAGACTGCTGAACCGACTCCCCGAGCTGTCAGCTGGGTGTGCACCGCGGGAGGAGGAAGCGACCTACCGAACCCCCAGGTGAGGGCTGGGTGCCACCGGCCTGAGGCCCTGGGAAATCCTGCATGCTCGGCGCCCCCAGCAGACGTCGGCCTACCACACAGACTTTCGGGCCTGAACTACCCCCAGCGAGAACCCACCGGGGTGGAGCCTAGCCTGCCCCCCCTCTCCCGCCACATAACGAATCCAGTCCCGCGGGGGCCAGCGCTCAGACAACTTGTACCCACTCCAGTGGGGCCCACCAACACGCAACACCTCGCGGCGTGCGACCTGGACACTGACCCACAGCGTAGAGCTCCATACGTGGCCTGTGAGGTACAGGGCCTTCAGCCCGAGCACGTTACCCCCAGGAAGGGGGTGCCACCAGGGCCCACAAGAAATATGTGGTGCGACCCCCGGAAGTGTCGCCGTGGTCCTCTTCCCTGCCCCTACAACATACCCTAGTCGCGTGCCACTGGGACGTGTGAAGCTTCCCAGGACTCACCATCCGGGCCCCGTTGGGGACATCCCGGGGAACCGGGCTGCGCCGTGGCGATCTGCCCCACCATCTGGAGAAGCTGTTTTGGCCCATCTTAACACCTGGCAATGTCGGAACTGTGTCCAGCCATAATGAGCAAGCCAGACAGACAAATAAAGATTGATACCTATGCTAACAGCATTTCAAGCCAGGAAAATCCCTGCTGCTGAGACCTCCGCGGACTCGACAGTGGAACCCTCAGCGGTATCGAAAGCGGACCTGACAGCAATCATGAAAGGGGTGCATGACACCCTCGAGGGCCTCTCGACCAAGATGGACAGCATTGTAGCCACCACCACAGGGCTCCAGCAAGCACTGGATATACAGAAAGAGACCAGCACCACAATGCAGGAGCTTCTGGCTGCACTGGAGGCCACTGTGGCATCCCTTACGAACCGCATTGACAACTCGGACAGCCAAGTTCACTGGCTGACGGACAAATGCGATGACCTTGAGAATAGGTCTCGCCGTAACAATATCCGAATTGTGGGTGTGGCTGAATCGACTTCTATCACGAACTTTGAGACGTACATGGAACAACTCCTCAAGGACTTGCTACCTGGCACCAACTTCTCTGACATGTTCTTGATAGAACGTGCACACAGATCCCTGGGAGCACGACCTAGGCCCGGACAACCAGCGCGCCCAATAATAGCCAGAGTCCTCAACGACAGGGACAGAGATCTGATCCTGCGCAGAGCACGAGAAATTGGCAACCTTAAACTCCAGGGCAGGTCGATCTCCATATACCCAGACTACTCCCCTGCTGTACAGAATGCCTGAAGACAGTTTGAAGCAGTTAAAAGGGTGCTCCGCAGCAAGAACATGGTATACTCTATGCTGTTTCCTGCGAAGCTACTTGTGGTCTGGAACAACAAGGCCCACTTTTTTGACAGCACTGAACTAACAATCTCATTCCTGCACATGAACATAACCGACATCAACTGGAGTGAATGGCCGGACCTGGGAGACGCAGCTAAGGGCTCACGACCACTGCGTGCCCGCAATAGCAGGAGAAGATTGAGACGCTTGCGAAATGGCATTGGCAGATCACAATCAGTCACAACATCACCCTCGAACAGTCAGTCGCTGCTCTTGCCGCAACCGCGACCTCCGGGAGGTGTGACGGAGGACGAAGCACTGGGAGCGAACTTACTTGATTGCTGCACGGGCTTCTTAACCGACTCTTGGTAACTTTTGTCTTGGGAATCAGAATATATCTAGCAAAACAATAGCATGGTGAAATGGGAAAATGCGCAGACTGTACCGTATATTTAGACTGCCCCCCCACAGGCTGAAGGAAAATTTGTAAAGTGTGAAAGGTGTATGGTGAGAGGATTATAGAATGAGTGGAAAGGTAGAACGGTATATGCGGAATGTTGTGAGTTGCAGGGCTGTCACTAGCAAGTTGGGGATGCCTAGTGTGGGTGGTGGGATGGGAAGAGGTTTGGTATTATATCAATGTTATGAGGTTAATGTCTGGCCCAGTTTTGCATCATTGCCTAAGTTAGCGCGATCAGAGACTACTACCAACAGTTGTTATCCACTGTTATGGCACCACCGGATAGGTTTAAGTTCATGTCCTGGAATGTCCAGGGCCTGAACAATTAGAAAAAGCTCAGGAGAATATTGCAATATGCCGATGAACAAGATATAACTTTTTTAATGCTGCAAGAGACTCACCTAGCACCCAAGACACAACTGAAGATTAAGCGCAGATGGAGGGTTAACTCACATCTATCCAGTTACTCATCCCAAGCCAGAGGTACTGCCATTTTAGTAAGGCAGGGCTCCCCGCTAGAGGTACATGAATGCCAGACGGACACAGAAGGTAGGATCACCCTAGTAGCTGGGGAAGTACACGGTACCAAAATAATGCTGATCTCCCTTTATGGCCCTTACCACGATACCCCAGAATTCTTTGATAACATTTCCAACATGAGTACAAAATACTTGGATTACCAATGGGTCTGGGCGGGGGATTATAACGTCCTTATTCACCCGAACAGGGATAGGTCTGACAATAAAACCTGCTCTCCCACCCCTGCGGCAAGGAAACTAACTCAGCAAATGGGACAGTACGAACTTACCGATGCATGGACAGCGTTCCGGGGGGACACACCGGGCCACACACACACTACTCTACAGCACACAACCTATACACTACACTGGACAGAATCCTATTAACTCCCGGGCTGGGAGCTTTACTTAACGATGTACATATTCTCCCTCGTACCTGGTCAGATCATGCCCCGCTGGTGGTGACCCTGTCCTTCCCAATGGAGTTTACCCCCTTACACACATGGCGCTTCAAGCCAGAATCGATCCGCGATGTGGCATACGCGGCGCAGGTCAGACAAGCCATGGTGGAATACATAGACATCAACACGGGCACGGTAGATGAGCTTAGTGTGTTCTGGGAAGCATTAAAATGTTATATGCGTGGGGTATTTTTCGGCCTAGAGGGCGGGTTGAGGAAAACACTACGCAGGGAAATACAGAACATAGACGAGCAAATTAAATCCTACGAAGCGGAACTGAAATCTAATAATTCCCCCGACTTGCACCGCCTACTAGATAAAAGTAGAATGGAGCTAGAAGATAGGCTTGACAGACTACACCGATTTGACACAAAGGACTATTATGCTAGACATTACGGCGAGGGCAATAGGCTGAGCAAAGCCCTCAAGTGGTCGATACAGCATCTGCATCCATCCCCCACTCTGAACAGAATCAAGAACCTTAATGGTGACTTAGCGGTTGGCCCAGTGGCTGTTAACAAGACCTTCACATAATACTACTCAGTATTATACAGGTCAGTGATCTCCAAAACTGATAATAGAATTGAGGAATACCTACAGGACCCCACCCTAGCTTGGACGGAGGAGAGAGAAAGCGACCTTTAGAGGGTCCGATAACGATTGGCGAAGTGAGGGAGGCAGTTAAAGAGATCAACAAGGGTAGGGCACCGGGCCCCGACGGATACACGATAGAATTTTACCTGGAATACTCCGACCTAATCGCTCCTATCCTGGTTGATTTATACAACGAGGCATACGAGCGGAGATTGCTCCCTTTGTCCATGAGAGAGGCCAGATTGATAGTTCTTCCCAAACCAGGCACGGACCCACTAAAGGTTGAGTTGTATAGGCCCCTCTCGTTATTAAACACTGACTATAAGATACTAGCGAAAATAATGGCGACTAGGTTAAAACCCCATATGGCCTTTTTGACTGAAATGGACCAGGCCGGCTTTGTTCCCGACAGGGCAACTACACACAACCTGAGACTATTATTTAACATGCTATGGGCGGTGCGCCCAGAGGTGCCAGTAGCAGTAATTTCGCTCGATATCGAAAAAGCCTTCGATACGATTGAATGGGAATTTATTTGGCATACTATGATCAGGATGGGTTTCGGAGACTCGTTCCTAAGATGGGTTGGTGTGTTATATAACTACCCAACTACCACAGTGCTAACTAATAGAAATGTATCGTCCCCAATTCAGATAGAAAGAGGAACGAGGCAGGGGTGCCCCCTATCCCCCCTAATATTTGCCATAGCCATGGAGCCGGTGGCATGCAAATTAAGGCAGTGTGCCCCTGATTGGGCCCTAGGAATGTGGAACAGAAGAGTGGGTATCTCTTTATACGCGGACGATGTGCTGCTGTATGTTAATCACCCGCAAGTAGTAGTGCCGGGCCTCCTGCAGATGTTTGCTGAATTTGGTGAGGTCTCGGGGCTTCAACTGAACAGAAGCAAGTCGCTGATTTACCCGATCACTAAGCCAGCTGAGCCACTGGTGATGGATCTGCGACTACAATGCCCCGAAGGTGGGTTTAAATACCTCGGGGTATGGGTTTCCAAGAATGTCTCTGAAATATATGCATGGAACTACACCAAACTGCTTACTGAGCTAGCACATTTGGTAGCCAGATGGAGGCCTTTACCACTGAGCTTTATGGCCAGGATTTCACTGTGCAAGATGGTCCTGCTCCCCACAATTTTATATGTAGTATCCAACGTCCCGCTCAGAGTCCCAAAAGCACTGTTCAGTCGTATACATTCCATTTTTAATGATTTGATATGGAACGGGAAGATACCCAGATTTAAGCTATCCACACTTATGTTGCCCACAGCAATGGGAGGCCTGGCAGTACCAGATATATATTCAGATTATCTTGCTGCCCAACTACAATTTGTTAGGTATTGGTTTATCCCACAGAACATATCGCAACACCAAGAGGGTGAGAAACTCATTACCTGTCCAGTTTCCATACATTCACTTCTGATAACAGGAAATAAAATGAAAATCCAGTACAGCAGCGCCTTGGATGCTACAGCACTGGCAATAAGGCGCACGCATCAACTAACTGGGGACACACACTGGATTCTTCCATCAATGCCTCTATTCAAGACACAAGGGCTAGATCTGACCTTCGAAGAAGGTTTCATTCAACTATTCAAAAATATTGGGAAACAAACGTTTGGAGATATATTCCCCAACAACAGATTTTTGACACTGGAACAGCTATGCCCTACCACTGCGCTATCCCCATGCACGTATTGAGCTATATCCGTTTACGGGAAAGCCTACGAGAATGGATGCCATCATTCCCAATGCTCCCCGTGGCACCACCGATACTTCACTATCTGACATCGACACAGTATGATGCACACTGGGTTGCGGGTATAGCACTACACCTTTCAATGTATAAAGTCCAAGACTTTCCAGAAATTAGAGCAGCATGGGAGGACGACATAGGCAGACAGCTATCGGAGACAGAATGGAAGAGCTACTGTGGCTCGGTGAGAGTGAGATACATACCTGAGAAATACAAGGCAATTCAGTGTAAAATACTACATAGAATGTACTACACACCGACCAGGTTAGCCCGCATTTACCCAGAGAGAGACGCCAAATGCCCCAAATGTGGTCAGACCACAGCCGACTGGCTCCACATGTGGTGGACTTGCCCCATTATTACTGCTTTTTGGTCTGAAATTAGTGCTAATATATGCATTGTGATGAGAGCACAGATTGCAACTGATGTCCTAACCTGGTTATTGTTGACGAATAGCGCACTGAAGGGTGCAAAGCTCAGTTTCTTGGGCTTGGCCAGTGGTGCAGCAAAAAAAAAAATCATACTGAACAAATGGAGTAAGAATACATCTCCCTCGGTGGCGCACTGGTGGAACGTGCTGCTGAAAGACTGTTCTCTGCACAAGCAGTATCAGGACCTACTACCTGTGGCCTGTAGATCCAAAAATGTGTGGATATATCTTACTAACTATCTAAATGCAACGAATACAGTGGAATCTGATGAAGAAGTGTGAACTGATGGGATGATGGTGTGAAATAGGCGCAGACATAGTTAAGGGGGCGTAGTTGGGCAATTTATAATTTGGTTTATAATGAGAAAAGTGGTAACATGGTTGAACACAAGAACATTGTGGAAGGAGCTGCAATTTTTAAGCTGGCTTAACCTGACCTACTAACCCAGTTGAGTAATATGAACTGGTACTGGTTACGTACACACCAACGCAATCTTGGGTATTGAGTTTGCATCCGAGTCGTATCGAAATGTCACTGTATTACATGAAAGTATTGTTGACCAAGGATCATCTGATGATGCGCAACTTAACTGCAACAGCGTGCACTGAGATGGGAATTGTGGAGGCAGACTCAATGTGATACTGTTTACTATATGTACCTCTCTTGGGGGTTGCCCAGGATTAAGGCGCGTACGAAATGAGTATGTGCAAAGAAAGTGTACACAAAAAAGCGTAAAAACTGAATAAACTGAAGTAAATGCACTGAAAAAACCATGCATAGGCAAGTGCATTATTGAAAACTAAGTGTATTATGGGGTTATACCCTACTGACCCGCCCACCCACAAAGTCCCTCCCCGCCCATTCTCACCCCTCGTAGTTATCATATTTTTAAATTATTTAACCTGCCACATCCAGACGAGCTCCTCTGTCACCCTGTATGCAAACTGAATAAAAATCACCTCATATCTGAGAAGAATCCAGTGCACCGCGACAACCAGACGCTTTTCATGGTAACTAAGGTACAAACATATTGACAACAGTATGATCTTGGTAAACATGTAAATGAGTTGCTAACTGACGGAATACTGCACACAAATGAATGACGCTCATTTAAACCACACACTACAATGGAATCGTGAAAATGGTGTTGGGACATTTGTGCGCAACAGCAAATGCGC
>JBCATW010000154.1:0-11023 GCA_038406705.1 Eurycea bislineata
AGAGAAAGACAAAAGCGATCGTTTTCCTCTAAGCATCAATCAAATAAGGCCCACCGCGCCTGTCAGACAATAACCATCGACGGGGCAACACCAAATCCCGCTCACAAAGTAACATAAAGATTTTTCACCATCCAAATCCGTACCGTTTTACCAACTTTCACACTTGCACACTCAAACCAAACACTCCACTCCCACTCTCCATAAATCATACCTCATTCGCCTCTTTACTCATCATAACACCAGTAATAATCAACTGCACGTACCTTGTTAAATCAAACACATTCGCCCTAAAGCATTAAAGGCGCAGCCATGGATTGATGAAGGTTCTTAGCTTCAGCACAGGTCGGACAGGTCAAGACATAACTTTTGACATCCTCCATAAGATTAGGCCACCAATAGTGTTGAGATATCAATTCGTAGGTATTCTCAAGTCCACGATGACCGGCTATCCTGTTGTCATGATATCTGTGCATTATATCCTGTCGTAAAGTGGGAGTAGGAATAAAGATACGATGGTCTTTGAACTTTAGACCCTGATGATCCCGTAATCCTGCGGGAAACGAATCAGTGTTTTCAGTGGCTTGTAGGATTTGTTGTCTCAAGGAAAAACAAAAATGTTGCTGGAGAATAGGTGTGGACGGTTGTATAGGAATAGTCGGGACAATCTTCCGGGACAGGGCATCAGCTACTGTATTTAAAGTTCCTAGTATATATGTGATTATCAAACGAAATTGGGAAAAGAAATAAGCCCAACGGGCTTGCCTGCAATTGTAGATATGGGCTTTTTGTAAAACCTGTAGATTTTTATGGTCGGTGCAAACCACAGTGGGTTCCTTTGAGCCATGCAAAAACTGCCTCCACTCCCTGCAGGCCTCCTTGAGAGCTAGCAGTTCCTTGTCCAATACCGAATAGTTCTGTTCGCGGCGGAAAAAGTTCTGGACAAATATGCAATGGAGTGTTCCAAGCCATCCTCTTCCTGCACTTGGAGAAGGACCGCACCCAACGCTATATTAGAAGCGTCAGACTCGATGATAAAGGGGCGCTGGTTATTGGGATGTCGTAAAACAGGTGCGGTGGAGAACGCTTTTTTCAAAAATTCAAAGGCCTGCGTCTGAAGGTCTGTCCAAACATAGGGACGATCTTTCTTTAGCAAAAGGGTTAACTTAGCCGAATACTGAGAAAAGTTGTCAATAAACTGTCTATAATAGTTGGCGAAGCCCATAAACTTTTGTAGTTCTTTAATGGACGTTGGAATTGGCCAATCTAATATAGCCCTCACTTTGTTAGGATCCATCTGTATTCCCTTGTCCGAGAGTATATAAACTAAATACGGCACAGAGTTGGTGTGAAAAAGACATTTTTCTGGTTTCGAAGAAAGTGAGTTGTCCAGGAGGCGCTTCAAAACAGATACTACATGGATATGATGGTCTTTCAGATTCTGTGAAAAAATCAAAATGTCATCCAAGTATACTATGACATAAAGGTTGAGCATATCGGAAAATAGCGAATCCATGAACTTTTGAAAAATAGATGGAGCATTGGTCAGTCCAAAGGGCATGACTTTGTATTCATATAGGCCGAAGGGTGTCCTGAAGGCCATTTTCCATTCGTCTCCTGGACGAATTTTGAGTAAATGGTAGGCTCCTCTGAGGTCAATCTTTGTAAAAACCTTTGCCTTTCCCACAGCATCCAAAATATCCGGAATAAGGGGGAGCAGGTAACTATCCCTGATAGTAACCTGATTTAGTCCCTTATAATCGATACAAGATCTAAGATCTTGTGTCTTTTTTGGGATAAAAAATAGACCGGCTCCAGCTGGTGAATGGGACGGGACTATAAGTCAATTTTTTAGATTTTCTTGTAGGTAGTTGTACAAGAGTTCTTTCTCTGT
Organism: Eurycea bislineata; assembly: GCA_038406705.1. Classification (NCBI taxonomy): domain Eukaryota; kingdom Metazoa; phylum Chordata; class Amphibia; order Caudata; family Plethodontidae; genus Eurycea; species Eurycea bislineata. The sequence goes on from JBCATW010000154.1 coordinate 1,892, forward strand.
TTGAGACAGTCGATACATGCGTGAAAAGGGAATTACAGCATCAAGAATGGTTTCAATCCGACAGTCATAAGGTCTGTTAGGAGGGAGTGGCTTATGCTTGGGTTCCTCAAAGACCTGTAGGTATGCATGATAAGGTTTCGGGACCAATTCAGCAGCAAGGGTCTTAGGTTCTTCTCCAGGCAAATATAAAGCGTTAGCAGAATGATTGAAATAATGAGTTTTGCAGTATGGAGAGCCAAACGTGATAGAAATATGGGTCCAATCTACTTGCGGGTTATGGCTGCGAAACCAAGGCAATCCAAGTATAAGGGGAAAACGTGGGCTCGTATGAGGTCCAGGACCAGGTTTTCCACATGAGGACCAATCGATACCTTCAAAGATGCAGATTGAAAAAGGACAGGACCCGACTTAAGGGCTGAGCCATCCACTGATTCCAAATATTCAGGTTTTTGTTTTGCAATCTTGGGAATTTGGTGTTGAGTAGCCCATCTTGTATCCATAAATACTCCAGAAGCTCCCTTATCTAAGAGGGCTAAGGTATGAATAGGTTTCCCCTTTGTAAAATAGATCTGTATGGCTATGAACAGTAGAAGTGAATCCGAGATTATAGTCAAGCGAGACACTGGGATGGAGCTCAAAAGTGTTCTTGCTATCACCTTTGTGCTTGTTCGTTTCCCTGAGATCTTCTGGGTGGAGCAATGGGACAGTTTCGGACTAAATGTGTAGAATCTCCGCAATACATACAGAGACCTTGATCTCTTCTTCTTTGGTGTTCCTAAGCTGAAAGGGGTGATCTTATAGTTCCTAGTTGGATCGGTTGTTCAGAGGTTGTGGATGGAAGTTCTACGGCTTTTGGAGGCATGATAGCTCTTGGCACAGGATTTCTGTATGGCGTTCTATCTCTGATTCTTTCCCTCTTTCTTTCTGATAACCGATACTCTATTTGTAAAATGGTTTCAGTCAAGAGATTAAAAGAGGTGGGTCGAGGAGTTCTTGCAAGTTCATCTTTTAATTCTTCTTTTAATCTTCTTCTAAGGAGAGTCACTTGTACAGACTCTGGCGAATGAGCTTCGTGCGCCAAGGATTTAAAACGAGTGATGTAAGACAGTGCGTCCATAGAGCCCTGTTGTAAATCACATAAAGGTTCGGCTGCTGCTGCGACCTTATTCACTCGTTGAAAAGTTCTTTTAAAAGTGTTTAAGAACTGATCATAGTCTTGTAGGATGGGATTATTGGCTTGTACTAATTCTGAGGCCCAAGTCAAGGCAGGACCGTGTAAACGGGTGACGATGAATCCCACATTAGAGGCTGCAGTGGCGAACTGGATGGTCTTGAAAGTAAATTGCATTGTACATGCATCCAAGAACTCTTGTAATTGCAGGGGATTACCATCAAATTTCAGCGTGAGATTCATAGGGTTTGTGTCTCTGGTTTTAATGGCCTGCCTAAAAGCAGCATTATCCACAGTAAGATTCTGAACTTGCTGTGTGAGCGCCTGCACTGTTTGAGTCCGTGCTTGCATTTGATCTGCGCTCATTTTAAAGGCGTTGCAATATGTTACGTTAGCAACAATTGCAGCCTTACCTGTCCAAGGAGTTTGCGTCGGTAAGGCTTACCAACCGTGGCTCCACCAAACGGTAGAGACACGGGCGGCAGCAGAAAGCTGCAACGGCCACAGAAGGTAAAAACCAAATGGTAAAAAAACCTTCTGTACCATGAAATAACCAGGAATGGTAGAATGGCTCCTGGAGAGACACGGGGAGCAGAAGCAGAAGGAGCCGGAGCAGGGGACAAGAGAGACCAGGGAGGAACAGGGGAGAGAGAGACAGCGTCGTGGCAATCGAGGGAGCAGATTGCGACGCACTGAAAGGTAGTTTAAGGCAAGTTTAAATACTCTGTACGGTGATTGGATAATTGCTCGTAATTACGTGATGGCTGCGTAGCAGGTTTCAAAAGCGCTGACCGCCATCTTGAATCTGATGATCACGTGACCTGGTTTAAGGTAGAGGAGCAAGCCTGCTCCCATCGCCCCTTGCCGGCACCGCGCGAGCCGCGGCCGAGGGGACCCCCGAGGCAAACGAGGGACGTGCGGATAGAGAGACCGCGTCTATGGAAAACCTCTCGCAGCGAGGAAAGAGGCTCACGCCGTGCGCTCGGGACTGCGTTTGTGCGGGCGCACAAGGAAGATCTTCGGGGGTGAGTGCGCTTAGGGATATGCCGTTTATTGGGGGCGGACGTAAGAAGTGTCTCCTTTTCAGAAAGACGAGTGTAGACTTCATTGTCTATGCACCAGAAGTGCACTTTAATATTTTTCTCTCTCTTCATAGCATTGGTGTGACCGACAACTTTTTGTTGGGTATAAAGACAAAAGAAAGGCAAATTCCAAGCAGACTTTATCTAAATGGATTGAATTACTCATCTGCTATGAGATAGCCATTAAGGCTCCCCCAAAAGTGATCAGAGCACATTGTACCCAAGGTGCCTAAGCCACCAATGCCTTTTTGAGTGGTATTCACCTAGAAAGAATATATTCTTACATTTGCCTGTTATTACAACATTTATACGGTGCAAGGGGTGATGCCTTGTTTGCAGCTCTCTGCTGCACATTTCTGTTTCCCATTCCTGAACACACTGATATAGTCTGTTTTTTGTATATACATCTGCAGTTTGTACATACTTGTTTTTAGTTGTATATACTGTGCATATTGTATATGTAGAAACTGACAATTCTTCCACCACAGTAACAAACGCTGCTTTGGGAGTGGTATGATGAGAATTCTGGGAACCCAACAACCATTAGAAGAACTAGTTACTTACCTTCGGGTTAACATTGCTTCTGATTGATAGTAGAGGGTTTCCAGAATTCTCATCACATACCTAGCCTTCCCTGCCAAATTGTCACTTTCACAGTTCGGCCTTTATACTGTATACACCCTTGCTGTATATATATTCTTTCTAAATTCTTTGAAGTGATCACTAGCTAGTTTAGTTTCTTCCCTGCATCTGCCGTGATGTGTAAAAGGCTGACGTCAGGGGGTCACGCTGGTGCATATATAGCCTGCACCCAAAGTCGACTGCATCCAGACGACAGTGAGACTAGTGTTCTGCATCAGCCTCCGACCCTCGAAGAGGGGTCTCAGAAAAATTGTCTTCCGATCTAATACCATGTGACACAAAGTTCATGATGAGAATTCTGGGAACCCTTTGCTATTCATCAGAACCAACATTACCCGAAGGTGCGTAACTAGTTCTTCAGAAACAAAGAAAAATCATTTTATAAACAAATCCACAATCATTTATTTATATTTAACATATTTTCACAAATCGACAAGAAATAATGAATACATCACAATATATTAAAAAACATTCAGAGAACAATTCATTCAAAACAAACAACTGAGATACAAAAAGAATATGAATCAAAACGCAATTTACATCAAAAGCAAAAACAAGCATCAACAAAATGTCGTAGACGAGACTATACAAAAATGCAACTTGTTACACATTTCAGTCCATCAGTATTAGACTTAAGCCCAAAATGCATGTAGGTAGCCCAAAAAATGGACCCCCAAAAACTATTGATGAGTGGGAGTGGGTGTGCTGAGGGAGAAAACAAAAAACTTATTTTGACAAAAAAAATGGCCATCGATCCCCCAAAAAATCGCTCCACATCCCCAAATAATTTGGGTAGATGCCTGAACTGCCTGTATTTAGAGACGATGCTTGCAGCACAGCACGTCGTGTTGCAACATTATAAATTCACATAGAGACAGCAGGGCAGCTTAACCTGAAGACACTCTGCAAACCGAAGGGATGGGCGAGCAATCCCGCAGATCTTCAATGGGCGCTCAATATGCTATGCCACTATCATCCTTCTAGGCCGGGGATAGTTAATTATTTGAAGGCGGTCCACTGTCCTGCGAGTTTCTAGTCTCTATTCCAGATGAACACTATAGTGCCTACTACAACACTCCCTTTCTCCTAAAGTTTATGGTGAGCTTATGTTGGTGCTTTTGGTTTGAGAACCGCTAATGTGCTCTATTCGCAACTGCCAACATGAAAAGCGCTGGCGCTCGGTACCGGTCAGCAGCACTTTTCATGCGCCAATATGCTGTATTTGTCAACTGCCCACACAAAAAGCACTGCCACTCGGTAACAAGCAGTAATGTTTTTGTGCGTACAGTTGACAAATTGAGCATATTGGCATTTCTTAAACCAAAAGACCCTTCATAAGTTGACCATTAATATTAGGAACAATGGGGTGCTGTTGTAGGGCCCCTGCTGATCATCTCGGAGAGAGGCAAGTAGTTTGCAGATCGCTAATCTGGTCAGTAAGGAGAATGTGCAGGCAGACTCACTGAGGGGGTCTCTCCTGAGTCTCCCACGAGTGAGAGCTCCGTTGGAAGGTTCTCCAGACACTTTTCGGAGACTGAGGAACTCTGCAGGTTGAGCTTTTTTATAAACAGGAAATGTCAACTCCTCTGTACCATAGTGTTCACTCTAGGGGTGCACTTGGGAATATATTCATAATACTTTGATTTTTCACACTAGTGTACACATTTTCCCTTATTCCTCTCATCAGAGCAAGTGGCAGGTGCTGGATTCTGATACCAAAATGGTCGAGACAAATCTTGTACTCGCCAGTCTCTCTGCCCTGCAAGGCCTAACGGTTCACAAAGCAGGAGGTTTGCATCCCGAATCAGAAAGTCTCAAGCTGCATGCTTGGCTACTGATGGTTTGAGATGTGATTGCTCGGAAGTGACAGAAGACTCACTGGATGTTGCCTTGGCTGCTGGAATAGCCATCTACTTTTCCTGCTAGAAGAGATTTTGTCACTGCTGCAAATGTCGGTCAATATAAATGTTTGTGTGTCCTTTCACAATAGTTCTGAGTTTCCTGCCTCATCTTCCGGACTCAGGGCTGAACGTCACAACCATTTGTGGTTACATGGTGGCAGTCTTCATCCTCTCATGGTTGCCTGATCTGGAAACTTTGTTTCAAGTTAGCTTGGCAAGGCAATTTCTCAAAGGACTCCTTAATCTTTCTTTGCACGCCTCCAATGTTTGGGCCCTAGAATTTGAGTTTAGTACTTTCTGTTCTGTAAGGCACACTATTTGAGCCCATGTATTCCTTTTTGTTACAGTTATTTTCCTAGAAAGTCATTTTTCTTTTGTCTATCACTTCAGCCTGTAGGATTGGCAGGCTGCTGACTTTATCAGCTGATGCACCCAATACTAAAATCTACCTCACAAAGGTTGTGTTAAAAGTGAGGCCATCTTTCTTTCCCAAAGTAGTGCTCCCTTTTTATGTGTCCCAGTCTATATAAGTTCTTGTATATGATCCTACTCCCCATCCAGGGAGAGATGAGAAACAACTGCAACGCCTCTGGCCTAGATGAGCTCTTCAGAAATGAGATTCGAACAACAACTTTTTGGGGATGCGGAAAGGGAAGTCTGTTTCAAAACAGACTGCCACATTGGGTGGTGCTCTTTATACTTAAGCAGAGTGAGGTAGCCAAAAAAGAAACCTCCCCAAGTTATCAAATTGCGCTCTATGAAAAGTGTGACAGCTGGCAATGCGTTTGTGTGTGGTGTGTACATGCAAAACATCTGTAAATCTACTACCTGGTCCTCTTTTCACACCTTTGTGAGACATTATACAGTTGTTTGGATTCGGCTGCAAGGGAGTCCGTGAATTTAGCAGTACTGTACTGGACAATTCTTTTTGATCACATATATCAATGTAACGTCCTGAAAACCAACAGTCTGCCACTACTGCATCTGATTCACACTACTTTGGGAGTGGTTCAAAGATGGAATTTCTAGGAATTCATTATCCTCTAACAAGTTACCCTTAAGGTAACATAAGGTCTGGTGGATAGTAGAGGGTTTCCAGAATTCCCATTGTCCTCATTGCTTCTCCTACTAAATTGTCACTTTCTGGAAATTGTGATTTTGCGTATAGTTTCTTTTCCTTTTCTGCATAAACTTGATTTAATTTAGTTCCCTGTCATCTGATCAGTGTGATAAGGAACTGACCTTGGTGTGTTGAGCTGGTGCATATATACTTATTGGAGGTTGCCATGTAGAGAGAGCCGAAGTCGACAGCATCCATATCAATACTACACATCAACAACTCTGATCTTGTAGGGGTGACTTTGAAATATCCTCTCCTGTCTGCACCATCGTGGCACCACATTGTTCAAACATGGGAATTCTGGGGACCCTCTAGTATCCACCAGAGCCAAAGTTAATTGCAGGGTAAGTAACTTGTGCTGCTCCATTATTGTGTGTGCTGTCAAGCGTCATCTCAGGCATCTCTGCTTACATTTCTGCTGATCATTATCATAGTGCTACATTAGTCTTGCTTGTATCATTTTGGCACTGCATCCTTCCCTTACTGTAACTTGTGAGCAGGTCATAAGTCAATATATTACACCGATACCTCCAAAAAATTGAGCTTATTATATTAGCATTTGTATCATGCTCAGGTGCCATCATCCGGCTTTGAAGCACTGTTCTGTTAACCCGGAGCCTATGGGAGGAATTCAATTTGTTATAGCATTTACATCCCCTTTGAAGTGGTAAAATACAGGACAGAGGTAGAGCTCAGGTATAATGTCCACCCGCCCTTCTTACCCAAAAGCTGATACCATCAGCCCAGATGCCCACAGCAATGATCCTGCTATTGCTGGACCAGCTGGTTCACCTGGGTTCTGGGACCTGCTGGGGTTCCCCTGGAAACAAAAAAGATAGCTCCTGCGATCACCCTGGTACGACCTCAGGCGTCAGCCATCTTAAAGACCTACCTGTTTCTACCAGGCCCTCTCTAATATACCTCCTGCTGTGCATGCTTATATACTCCGGAGTTCCGCTGACTGTGGCATTAGTGCCCTCTCATACCCGCTGCCCACCCATAGAGGAGATGTGATATAACAGTAAGAATGAGGCAAGGCCAGATATTCGAGTTAGGATCTCTGAATCTGCTCAACTTTTGTTGGATGAATGCTCCTCTCCAAGGCCACTGCTTCTTTTTTAAACATTTTTATAAAAAATTGGATAGCATAGAAACCATACAAATTAATTGAATTATAGTGCATGACCACAGAACAGTTAGGGAGTGTACCAGGAAAGAGTAATAAGGAAGGCAGTAGGGCAAGACAGGTCATCAAGATGTAATGGGATGGGACAAATATATTTGAGAACCATAAGTCATATACACAGGTAATCCATTCAGGGCACAGTTTATCCAGCAGGTGTCAGACAGTGAGCAAAATGGAAAATAAAACACAGTATGCCAGCAAGTAGCAAGAGGTCTCTTTGTAGAGCCAGCATGGACGAGCACCACTAATGCAGAAGTGAGCAGACATGATCTGTGCAGAAAACCTATACCCCTGATCCCACAGAGCTCAAATCAGGAGGACATGGTGTAGGAGGCAAGTGATGTGCAGATATCTGCATAAGATAATAACCAAACTTATCCCAAACATCCTTCCGTCGATTAGATGACGGAAAATGTAATTGAATGGAATCAAATCTGCTCTCAGTTTCTTGACGTACAGGTTTTAGGGAAGGGCTAACCTGAGGATTTGTGAAAAGCAGCTGAGGATGGAGTTAATTGGTGAACATCGGCCTCTGAGTTATGGGGAAAAGCCCCAGGGGCCGGTGTCACCGGGGGAAGTGGTCTTAAGGTTCTTTAATTGGGTTATCGTGCTTTGGGGTCCTTTTCTGTGAGTGAGAAAGAGAGGCTCCAAGTTTGCTGCCCTTCCTGTTATGAGTAATGTTGATTCATGGTGCCCATTCACATGTCTCACTTGAAGATGGTGATGCTGGCACTGACGGGTCTTTGGTTTTCTGTGGGAATCTGGGGTTTGGGGTTCTGTATAATTCTCGAGGGGAGAGGAGGTAGACTTAAGACTTTTGTTTGTTTTTGTAGGATAATATACTTTTAAATGACTTTCATTTTTGTTGTCTTACATTGAAGTTTTCCTTAAAATAGATTTTTGTTGCCTTAAAGATTTAAAAGTTTGATGTATTAGATTATGACTCTGAAGGTGCTGTTGTTCTTCATGTATGTTAATCTGTTGTCTGTTTTCTCCCTCCACTACAGTCCCTAGGAGCAAACTGCCATTGTTTAACATCAACCCTGGCTTACCTACGAGGGCACCAACTACTGGTGAGTTTAAATTTACATTTATTAACTGAAAAGGTCTGCAAGCGGTTCCGTTTCTTGGTGGGAGGGCGAAAGGCAGCATATGCTTCAAAGTGCAGGTTCTCGCACGGGCTAGCCTGAGAAAGATTAAACTGCCCCTGAAACATAGGAAATCAGTGGCCCCATTGGGAGGTTTGCCGAGGTGATTGGAAATGTGTAGAAAGTCTCACTGGAGGTTTGAAATGTCTGAAAATGAGTTCACTGTAGGTCGGGGAATAACCGTCTTAGAGCCTGTAAGCAAAGCAGCCGCTCGCTGGTTGCAGTCATTGCTAAGGCGAGAGACAACAGTATGGAAGCAAGAAGCCCTGGGGGTCTTGTGGTCTAACATCCTGAGCCTGGGGGATTTACGTTCCCGGCAGTGCTCCCGGGGCACTGAAGGACCCTCAGTGCCCCAGGGGTCGAGTGTGAGGCAGTCGACGAGTGAATTCCCTACAGAGACTCTGAGCAGGTTTGCAAATGGTGCTAAGGAAACTACAGTCGTATTACCATTCTGTGTTATGTTTGTTTAATATGTTGTTTGGCTGAGTGTGTGATGTTTGTATTCAGTATTTTATTTATTTTTTATTGGAACAATTCACAGTTTCAATACATTCCAAGGTAACACATCTCAAACCTACAAATCTCAGAACCGAAGGGGAAAAAAACAAAGAAAAGAACCAACAATTGGTTGTTTCTTTTCTTTTCTTTTTTTTTGGTGTATCTGCCCTTCCCAGAGCCTGGGGCACACGCGCTACTGTGCGGCCCCGCTGAGAAGGAGGGGGTGATGGTGGTGGGGGCTGCTAACGGAAAAAATTCCAGTCGGCGCCCCAAAGTGCTGTGCTTCCTCACATCGTGCGCCTGCAGGGGCTGCGTGCCCCCAGGCTGCTATCTGGCCCCCCCCCACATAGAGTGCGCCCCCTGCCCCACCCTAGATATGCCTTA
>JBCATW010000155.1:0-11007 GCA_038406705.1 Eurycea bislineata
GGGCTACGAGTTGTGAGTAGATGGACTCCACAAATAATTAGTCCGGAATTAAAAACATTTGAAAATTCAGTGTGGAGGGACATCGACAAGTTAGAACAAAATAAAAAACGTATGTTTATGAACTTAAATAGATCTGACAAGGGCGCGATACAGAGTTTGGCGAACAACAAGGAGATCATAATCCGTGAAGCCGATAAAGGCGGTGCGATTGTACTCATGAATCGGCCGGATTATTTAAAAGAGGCAAACAGGTTGCTGAATGAGGAGAGTAACTATAAAATACTTAGAACTGATCCCACAGAGATTCTAAGCAAAGAGATCAAAGAGAGGGTCAATCAAGCAGTCAGTGATGGTGTAATATGTAAACAGGAGGGTGAGTTTTTAATTAATCGTACTCCCCGGACTCCTATATTTTACACCATCCCAAAGATTCATAAAGATTCCAAGAATCCCCCAGGGCGCCCAATCGTATCGGGGTGCAACTCTGTGTTGGAACCCTTGTCTGCGTTCGTAGACAAGCATCTTAATGACCAGATACCATTGATGAAATCTTATATAAAGAATAGTACTGAAGTAATTAATTCTGTAGAAGGTTTGCCTTTTGAGACTGGTAATACATACTTTGTGGTATTAGACGTCCAGGCTTTATACACAGCCATTCCACAGATTCAGACCCTTATTGAAATAGAAAAGGTACTAGAGAAAAAATATTCTGGGAGAGCTGACCTTGTAGATTTTGTGATGTGGGCGGCCACCACTGCCCTCAGAAATAATTACTTTAGGTTTAATAACAACTTCTTTCTACAAAGGAATGGGACCGCGATGGGGGCAAAATTTGCCCCGTCGTTGGCAAATTTATATATGGCCTCCTTTGAGGAGTCTTTTATATACAATGGGAACCCTTTTGAACTGGAAATTACGAAATATATGCGATATATTGATGACATCTTAATTATATGGCAAGGCAGTGACAGTCGTTTAAATGAATTCAAGGACTGGATTAATAGTTTAGATCCATGTTTGAAGTTTAGTCTTACATCTGATCCTAGCACTGTTCCCTTCCTAGATCTGTGCTTATATGTAAAGGAGGAACGGATAGCAACTACATTATACACAAAACCTACGGATCGAAATTCGTTATTAAATTATAACAGTTTCCATCCGGGCCCGCTGAAAAATAATTTGCCGTACAGTCAGTTCTTACGTGTGAGGCGAAATTGTACAGAAGTGACAGAATTTAGAGAGAAATCCGAAAAGCTGAGTACAAAACTCCGGGAGAAGAGATATCCCGAGAAGATTATAAAACAGTGCCAGAAACGGGCAAGGAATACGAACAGGCAGGCAGCTTTAGAGAAATCCGAAAAAAAGAAAATGGACAAATTGGTGTTTAGTAGTACTTTCACCTCAGAGTCCTATAAGATCTCTAAAATAATTCATCGCCATTGGAAGATATTGGGCAATGCGTATACCAAATTTGAGAAACCACTGATGGCGTACAAAAGAAGTCAGAATTTGAAAGAAAAGATCGTCAGGAGTGATGTGAGAAACATTGATCTTGAGACAAATGATCAATTGTCATTGGAAAGACTCTGGGGCTTGAAAGATACAGCTTCTAGAACTCCAGTAGTTGGTAACTATGGATGCAGTGGCTGCAGTATATGTGCTGCAGCGATTATTGGATCTAAGATTGACCTGGGACGTGAGACGTTGTGGAATCTTAAAACGCACACCAACTGCAACACGTCTTGGGTTGTGTACATCATTAAGTGCCCTTGCTCGCAGTTTTATGTGGGTCAAACGGAGCGAACATTTCGTGAACGATTCATTGAACATAAAAGCAGGGTCAGACGCGGTAAAAGCAATGCCCCCCTGGTGGCGCATTGCCAGGAGATGCAACACGAACCTGAGAGTTTGAGATGGTGCATATTGGAAGTGATCCATGGGTGTGAAAAGGAAGGCAAATTGAGGAAATTAACCAATAGGGAGAATCATTGGATCTACCATCTTGGAACCCATCTGGGGGGTTTAAATAAAGACTTTTGTTGGAATAGCTAGGAGTGCACTATCTGAGTTTGCGAATTAATGTGACGTTTAATATCAGTAAAAACAAAAGCAAGAATGATGGTTACATGTCAGACTGTAGTAATATACAATTCGGTTGTTTATAAGGATTGGATGTATACCAATAGATTTTTAATAACTGTAAAAATAAAAATAAATAAAATAAATACATAAGTATTGTTGAAATAGAGCCAACCTGTTTTTCACTTAAACAAGTATACAGAGTACCATTTAAAGTATATATCATACCAGTACTTATATTATCTAAATGCTGGTTGAACTAATACTATATGATTACCCATATATATGTTGGGCTGTGACTGTGACGACTGCAATTATTTACAAAAAACCGATAACATTCGGATAAACAGTCTGGTGTCTGTGCTGAATACGGATGCGCGGGAGACCGCGCCCGTTTTCTGTCAGCATTTTTCAATATAGATCTAGTATGAACATGGTAACAAAGCGCTCGTGACACTATTGTATTCATTTACTAAGACCAGTGAGAGTCTAATAGTCCCTTTTCTTTGTCTATGCAGGTAGCTGGTAGATCGCTCGCATGACACTAATGTATTCATTTATTAAGACCAGTGAGGGTGGATAGTCCCTTTTCTGTATCTATGTAGGTACGTGTTAGATCGCGCACGGTTGAGTTAAACCCGCGAGACTGGGGCGTGCTAACGTGCGTTACGTATGCGGAAGTAGCCCCATGTGACACCATCTGGGGGCAGGCCCGCGCGTAATAAAATGGCGGAATTTTGAGAAATCATTTACTCCCTTCCTGAAGTGGAGGAGTGACGGTTCATGACGGCGGGTGATTAGAGGACCTACCCACACGGTAAGCGGAACAAGGCACGGGCAGGCTAAATATATAGACGAACGCTTTATGGCGATGCAGTCTCTTAGAGATGTTTGTTTATGTTTCCAATAGACAGCGTGGGGAAACATCTCGCTAGTGAAGTGAGGGCAATGCCATGCCCGTACATCGCTTGGGAAAACACAGTGCTAATAAGGTGAGCAGATGGTTTTGAAATTAAAGATTATCTGAGCTTAGCCCAGGATTGTGTTTGATAGCCTTTGAGGGATACCTTTTTATTATGTCTCTAATAGGCTGTGCCACCAAAAGAAATAAACTAATCAGAAAAAGTAAACAAGATCAGTTGCCGTCAGAACCGTGGTGTTTAAACACACTGTTTATCAGGTGAGCGTGTGGAGTGTTAGCTAGCGTTCTGTAATAAGGGACGATAAATGGACGTCTAAATTGTGGCCATCTTATGTCCTCTTTAGGAAAGAAATATCTTATTCCAAGTGAGATCCAAATGAACCTGCGGGTTATGTCAAATATAGAATATTCTACGCTGTTTTCAATAATGGTGAGTTGTGTAAGCCATAATGAACACATGGTATGTCTTTTTAGTGGTTTAAATCCTAAGGAAACGTGTACCCCTGTTTTGTTCTAGATAAACAGTAACAACAACAGAGTCTACAGTAGTGAAGTTTGGCTCACCTATTAATCTTTGAAGAAGAGACCATATTAGATACGGCTCTGGAATAAGAAAGGTATGCATATGTTAGTATCATAGGCCCATATTGATCAATGAAAGCGTGGTAATAAAGGGCTATAGTGGGCATTAGGAAGAGCGACAAGAGGATGTAGAGTCAGGAATGACTAAAAATTATTTTTGTCTACTATGGAAACATATCAGATATGGTGTTTGCCATATAAAAAGGGATGGGTAAGATGTGATGAAAAAGGTGGTTCAATGCTGATTTAGGACAATTTTGTTTCACAATGATTGGGTGAGAAATCTGTTTTTAGAATTATAAATAATGACAACTGAGTGTGCAATAGTATGATGTGTATCGCCCGAAAGTGTCCTTGAGTATGAAAAATGTACTAATTCACCCCTAATAGAGGTGTGTGATTTATATAACAAAAGTGAATGTACTGTAAGTAAATATAACAGTGAATGTATCACACCATTATAGTGTGTACTATCAGAATTTTCTAAAAATAATAATTGGAAAATAGAAAGAAGATACTGTAATAAAAGTTTGATTGCGTATTTTTAATACATTTTTCAGAAAAGTGGAGAACCGTGTAGATGTAACTACTCCAATATTGTCCCTGAAGAGAGTGCGACTCAACAAATTAAAGAGACAGCACCGAAACATAACAGGCCATGTCGGACAGGATATGTGGAGATGTCAATATTTAAATGCAATATTGTGATATAAGTACATCGGACATAAATGAATGTATTTGTGATGTTAATGTTTTTAATGAATTAATTTTTATGTGTATAGTAAGATGATCAAGTGATTGAATGTTGATGTATCCTATTTATTGGATGCTTATTACAGAAGAAGAAAAAAATAAAAAATATATTTTTGATAATATGGTGTATTTGCATGTTACTGTGTTTTGACTCCAGATGGATTGTACACTTGAGGGTTTTGAGTGCCAAGGCACTCTAGAGATGTTTTGAAATATTTTTCTGATATATTTCCCAGAATACATCTCTCAGAGACTGGGTTAATCCTTGTTGATTATTGAAATCTGGCTAGCCACTGTGGTTAGGGATTTGTTGTTAGATACATTGAAGTATTGCACCGTTGTTTGTTCTTGTTTTTGTGCACCCTAAGGGATGGTATCCCTGTGGATGACATTTTGGTCATATTGTATGTGACATCTGTTCAGTAGTGTGGACCATTGTTGATAAATCACATCTGCTAAAATCCAAATATCCAAAGTACTAAAATGACTTCTGAGGAAGTCTTGAGTTTTACGGAAGATTATATCTCTGAATTGCTAAAAAATGCCGCGACCCTATCATCCTCCAATGATAATATATCTTTTAAAAATGCATCTGCATGGGATGACTTGTCTAACTCTAAAAAACGGCTAGTACGTACAAATCTCCATGAGATGACCAATATAGAACATCTGGTTAATAAAACCTTACCACAAGGACTTATTCCACCCAACCAACCCAAGATATTCTTGGACAAGATAAAGTTTAGAACTAACTGGGCACACATTGGGAACAAGTGTGGGAGAGATTGGGCTGTTCTAGTGGTGGAGACTGCGAGAGAAGTATCAGTGGAGATAGTTGATGAGATTCAGAAGGCAGAATCTGAGTTGAAAGCCAGTATCTCGAACGCAGCGTTCAAGAAGAAATTAGAAGAAATAGAAAAGGATGTAAAAGAATTCAAGGAGAGTACTACTCTAGCCAAGATTAAGATTTTGAGGAAAACTATTGATGAGTTTACAGTAGAAAAAAAGTTCCCATATGTCCAGACAGATTATTTTGAAAAAAGAAAAGCGGAACAAGATGCGGACAATGGACAAAAGAAGGTTAAGTTCAGAACCTACTCATATAGTAGTAACTCGAGTGATGACATGAATTATAATCAGGCCTACAATAATCAAGGTAGGGGTAGAAGTCGAGGAAGACGAGGACAGAGAGGACGAGGTCGTGGTAATAGGGGCAATTTTTTAGGACAGGGTCAGGTCTACAAGGACGACAACGACCCGAACGTCCTTATCCACAACGGCATGAGATACAAAAAACAATAGTTCATAACATTTCTGACTACATACTTACAGAAGCAGAAGAGAAAGTTTTGAATTATGGATTAGGCTTTGTGGGATCTGAGCCTTATGCTCCCATACGCTTCCGACAAGAATGGACACAGTTTATCAGGAAGATTAAACTGAAAATTCATTTTTTGAATAAACCGTCACTGCCAATCCAAAATGAGACAGGGCTACGAGTTGTGAGTAGATGGACTCCACAAATAATTAGTCCGGAATTAAAAACATTTGAAAATTCAGTGTGGAGAGACATTGATAAACTGGAAAAAAATAAAAAACGTATGTTTATGAACTTGAATAGATCTGACAAGGGTGCGATACAGAGGTTGGCGAACAACAAGGAGATAATAATCCGGGAAGCCGATAAAGGTGGTGCGATAGTACTCATGAATCGGCCGGATTATTTAAAAGAGGCAAACAGGTTGCTAAATGAAGAAAGTAACTATAAAATACTTACAACTGATCCTACTGAGACTCTCAGTAAAGAGATCAAGGAGAGGGTCAATCAAGCAGTTACTGATGGTGTGATATGTAAACAGGAGGGTGAGTTCTTAATTAATCGCACCCCCCGCACTCCTGTATTTTACACCATCCCAAAGATTCATAAAGATCCAAAGAATCCCCCAGGGCGGCCGATAGTATCGGGGTGCAACTCTGTGTTGGAACCTTTGTCAGCGTTCGTAGACAAGCATCTCAATGATCAGATACCATTGATGAAATCATATATAAAGAATAGCACTGAAGTAATTAATTCTGTAGAAGGGTTGCCTTTTGAGACTGGCCATACATACTTTGTGGTACTAGACGTACAATCTTTATACACAGCCATCCCACAAATTCAGACCCTTATTGAAATTGAAAAGGTGTTAGAGAAAAAATACTCTGGGAGATCTGAGTTAATAGATTTTGTGATGTGGGCGGCTACCACGGCCCTTAGAAATAACTATTTCAGGTTTAATAACAACTTTTTTCTACAAAGGAACGGGACCGCGATGGGGGCTAAATTTGCGCCATCTTTAGCGAATTTATATATGGCATCGTTTGAGGAAGCGTTCATATATAATGGAAACCCATTTGAGGTAGAGATCACAAAATATATGCGTTATATTGATGACATCTTAATCATATGGCATGGCAGTGTTGTGCGTCTTAATGAATTTAAGGACTGGATCAATAATCTAGATCCCTGTTTAAAGTTCAGTTTGACATACGATCAAAGGACTGTTCCCTTCCTAGATCTGTGTTTATATGTCAAGGAGGAACAGATAGCGACCACACTATATACTAAACCTACGGATAGGAATTCCCTATTAAACTACAACAGTTTCCATCCAGGGCCGCTTAAAAATAATTTACCATATAGTCAATTTTTACGTGTGCGACGTAACTGCACAGAGGTTGTGGAATTCAAAGCGAAATCCGAAAAACTGAGTACCAAATTCAGGGAGAAAAAATATCCTGAGAAAATTATAAAACAGTGCCAAAAACGAGCACGAAATACAAACAGGCAGGTAGCTCTTGAGAAATCTGAAAAGAAGAAAATGGACAAAATAGTATTCAGTAGTACATTTACTTCTGAGTCCTATAACATCTCAAAAATCATCCATCGTCATTGGAAGATATTGGGTAATGCATATACCAAATTTGAGAGACCCTTAATGGCGTACAAAAGAAGTCAGAATTTGAAAGAGAAAATTATCAGAAGTGATGTAAGAAATACTAACCTTGAGACAAATGATCAACTGTCATTGGAGAGAGTCTGGGGTTTGAAGGAAACAGCTTCTAGTACTCCGGTGGTTGGAAACTATGGTTGCAGTGGCTGCAGCATATGTGCGGCAGCTATTATTGGGTCTACGGTTGACCTGGGACGAGAAACATTGTGGCATCTTAAGACACACACCAACTGTAATACATCATGGGTGGTGTATATCATCAAGTGTCCATGCTCGCAATTTTATGTGGGTCAAACGGAGCGAATGTTTCGCGAACGATTTATCGAACATAAAAGCAGGGTCAGACGAGGCAAAAGCAATGCCCCCCTGGTGGCGCATTGCCAGGAGATGCAACATGAACCGGAGAGCCTAAGATGGTGCATACTAGAAGTTATCCATGGTCCTGAAAAGGAAGGCAAATTGAGGAAGCTAACCAACAGAGAAAACCATTGGATCTACCATCTGGGCACCCATTTGGGCGGTTTAAATAAAGACTTTTGTTGGAACAGCTAGAGGTGCCATAAACTGTATTCACACTGGTGCTATGTATGAGACCAGTGTTAACATTATGGATGGATGTTTATCACAGGGCGCGATGCACTATTCAGTGTGGTGCATAGAATGGGGGCGAAGATTTATTTGCCTCTAAATTAAATAAAATGACACTAAGTTGACAAACAAGTAATTTGAATTGGCGGAATGAACCTCATGGTAACGATATTATTGATGAGGTTAATATTGGATTTTTTATAATAACTTTACTGATGCTAAAAGATGGGGTCTGGTAGCACTAAATAGACTTTTGGTTGTCTTGATCACGTGGGAATTGCCTAGCAGGTGAGAATTGCACAGTATGGGATAATGTGCATTTACTCACATACGTCTGTAAGAGGCGTATATTTAGTCCTCCTTCTTTGTTTACAATGGATGTGCGTGATGCACGTCCTCCATCTCTCTTTTCGGCCCCCCCCTCGGTTTCAACGTAATGGTTGCACGGTCACGTGACGTACGCGGAAGAAGGATCCCGTGTGATGCTAATCTAGGGCGTGTCCGCATGTAACATAAAATGGCGTGCAAGTGAGACGCCAGCAACCGTTTCTCCAAGAAGGAAGGGGGTCGGTCTGTAACGGCAGGACGAACAAAATTGCTAGGAAGGTAAGCGTAGTGAGTGACTGATACGAGCGGTATATGGATATATACGTAATAGAGATATGGGCTTTTAGAAATGTCTTCCGGTTATGTTTTAAATAGACATCCTGGTGAGAAAACTGGCCAGAGAAGTGATTAAGACGACTTGCCGTGACACCGCGTTGGAAAACACTGTGTTTACAAGGTGAGCATGCGTACCTACAGTCAGAGAGTGAATGGGCGTTTTACTTAATAGAGAATTAGGTTCTCAGTAGTGCCTTTTATTATGTTTTGAATAGACACCTTGGTAAGAAATAACCGCCAGAAAAGTGATCAGGACGTCTTGCCGTTACACCGTGTTAAACAACACAGTAAAATTAAGGTGAGCATGCTAACTTGTAGTTAGAGAGGCCAAGGAAGGGATGAATAACGGTTCTCTTTACCTATGGTTGTGTCTTGCTCTCTTTTTTACTTAGGAGAGAGATACTTTCCCTATATATACCTGGAAAAAGGGTGTAGGTTTACATTCATGAAGACTACCCTACGTTCCCCTAAATAATGGTGAGTTGCTAAATCAGTGACGTGTGTAATCTAAAGGGTTGTATGATTGAGTCCTTATAAGACCCGTGTCTTTATTCATTCTTAGATTTTAAAAGGCAGTATCGCTGGCAAGGGCCCACAGTAGTGGAGGTTGGTTCATTCAGTAACAGCGAACGGTGTATAAGAGGCCATGGTATATACTGATCTGGCACATGACAGGTAGGCATATGAAAGAATGTCCCTATTTTTCATACGCTCCTATTGGAATATTTGAAGGAGCACAAGTATTAATTGTGTATTAGAGGATTGAGGATGTAGGGTCTAAAATAGACCATTAGAATATTTAAATGATGTTGTCAAATGTATCAGACAAGGGTGTTGCTACCGAGAAAGGATGGTAAGATGCGATTAAATAAATGGTCCAATGCTGAATTGTGACAATCTGATAAACAATGATTAGGTGTATGTGTTTTGTAGAACTGTAAATATAGATAAACAGAGAGTGCAATGTTGGGATATGTATCGCCCGAAAAATGTCCAAAAAATGAAAAATGTGTTTATTCCCCTGAAAGGGTGATGGAATTGTTGCAACAATGCAATAGAAGTGGATATGTTGATAGTAGTCAAAACTATGAATGTAATAAGTCATCATAGTGTATATAAAAATATTAGAATTTTCTAAAAATAATAATTGGAAAGTCTAATGTGGAGGATATTGTAATAAAAGTTTGATTATGTATCTTTAAACATTTTTCAGAATGTGGAGCGCCGTGTAGGTGTAACTACTCCAGTATTGTCCCTGAAGAGAGTGCGACTCAACAAATAATAGAGACTGCACCGAAACATAACAGGCCATGTCGGACAGGATATGTGGAGATGCCAATATTTAGTGTAATATTGTGACATGAGTGCATCTGATATAATAATTATGAATGTATTTGTGATGTAAATGAATTGTTTTAAATGAAATACTGTTTTTATGTGTATAGAAAAATGATCAAGTAATGGATTGTGATGTATCTTATTAATCAGATGCTTATTGGTAATAGAAAAAAATAAAATATATTTTTTGATAATATGGTGTAATTGCACGTTACTGTGGTATGACTCCAGGTATATTGGACATTTGAGGGTTTCGAGTGCTAGGCACTCAGGAGATGTTTTGAAGTATTTTTGTATGCCATTTCTTCACGGCACCCTCCTGCATGGTCCACTCGACTTTCCAGCGTGACTCTGGCACCAGATCCTCAGCCTACCCAGTGCTGGGCATACCTGCCCCCAGCTGCCATCTAATTTTGGAGCCTGGTTGGGCCCTTGATGTCACCCACCCGGACATGCACAGAATCAGAAATGAGCCCCCAGCCCTGACCGGAGGGGCCCCCTAGGGTGTGAACGGGCTGGGTCTACATAAGGCCGGGGGTGTATTAAATAATGTTATTTTTGTATTTAATAATGTTTAATAAAAAGTCAGAAAAGTGAGCAATGTGATTTTGTACTGGTTATGTGTTGAAATAGAAGTGAGGGCTTGATATATTTTTCGAATTTTAAATTATCTTGGAACTCAAAGTGTTTTTTGATAAGCCATCTTGGGTGAGGCAGGAAGAGACTGCTGCCGCCATCTTGGGTGAGGCACCGCCATCTTGGTGTTAGTGCTGGACTTTTTTTTTTTAAGGAACGGTTCGCTCCACTGTGGTTTTTTCTTTTTGAAGGGACGGTTCGCTCTACTGTGTTTTTTTTTTAAGGGACGGTTCGCTCCACTGTGTTTTTTTTTTTAAGGGACGGTTCGCGCCACTGTGGGGTTTTTTTAAGGGACGGGTTGCTCCACTGTTTTTTTTTTTTTTTGAAGGGACGGTTCGCTCCACTGTGTTTGTTTTTCTTTTTTTTTGGTGTTCTTGCCTTCATGATTGCAAGTCCTTGTATTCTAATTTTAGGTTTTCTTGAAGCCCAGATTTCTGGTGCCGGGGAATC
>JBCATW010000156.1:0-10979 GCA_038406705.1 Eurycea bislineata
GAGTTATTGAAGGTTGCCAAGAAGTTGGAGGGTAAAAACACTGTCCAATCTAACATCTGTACAGATGACACATGGTGTCAAAGCACCCAAGACTTCTTTATGGACAAACTGCACATCACAAACTAACTGCTGCTGCCAACGCAAGCAACTTAGCTCTCCAGCGCAGTCAGCAAGAATTTCACTTGAGGTACCTCAATAGCTCCCCAGATATGGTCTTAAGTGCTTTCTACTTCAAGCAAGTTTTTGTGGAAGAAGTTACTAACATCATAAAAAACATGAGACCCACTCCTTGCCAGGGGGATACATGTCCTGTGACCATTATACAAAATGCTGTACATGTGTTTTCTCCTCTTATTAACTTAAGACTCACACTACCTTACTGTGCAATATTGCTCCTAGCAGGCGTTACCCTATGAACTGTGTAGCATCATTGCCCTGAAGAGTTGCGTTTCCGATTGTGCAGTGCGGCTCCCCACGTGTGTTGTCACCTGATTAATTTCAGAATCACAATGCTTTTTAGGAGCAGCCTTACTTTGCCTTACTATATACTATTGCTAATACTTAAACCGCTACTGTTGCGATGAATGACTACCACACATAGGCTTCTAATTAAGTTGCTTTCCAGACATTCCAGACTCTATTTTCCATTACTGCCATCCACAGGTCGTCACAGCGCTCATTAAACAAACGGGCCACACCTAGCTACATACCACTGCTTATACTGTGACTTTTGTATAACTTTTGCTTTCTTTCTGTAATTATTTTTCCCATTCCAGGACTGTCTTATCTTAAGGATTTGTTGAGGAAACTGTATTACAGCCAAACTAGACCCTCATTGTTTTATCTCCGCCACCTAAACACTGTCCATCTGATCTTCTGTGTTTCACTGTTTGTACGTGCAGTCCTAAGAATTCAATCGAAAGCACCAGAGCCCGGATCTGTTTGGTTTTATCCAGATCCGTAATTTATTTGTTGTAGTTGCTTGGATCCAGTCAATCCCTTGAGTATAGATGAAGCTAGTAAACTAAACTGATGTTCATGTCCTGAACTAAATGAACATTTGCACTAAAGGGATTTAATGGGTTCAAATATTATGCCTATTACATTACTGTTTTTATTTAGCTTGGTGCTTATCGTACTATTGACCCAATCTTATCGTGCCCAAAATGCAAAATTTCAATTTGTGAGATTTCAGTAGTGTGGAAGATAATGGATTGTGTTGTTAGAAAATCCATTCTTAACTTTTCTAATGTGTAATGTTTAATTTATTATTATATCTATGACACATGGTCTGGCCAGTACTGATCCTAAATGTGATGCCGCATAACTATTTGCCAGTATTTATTTTTTGTCAGCTTTCTGCATTGCCCTGTTGGTATCAGGGTAGATAAGTAATGACAAATGGACCAGGGAAACATATGCCAATTACGGTCATAAATATGGTTGCATGTCTTCAATGTGTGGGTTACTTATCCGTGCCTTCAATTAAATGTATATCCATTATAGCACCATTTCTACTTTACACACTCTGCATAGGAATAGGTTTCTTTACTTGGCCCCACATTAGGTTACTGAGCAGGTCCAATAGTGGTGCAAATCGACACAACATATCTCCTCCTAACAAAATACTAAACGTACTGGAAGGAATCACTAGCATTTTATGCACTAAATGATGTTGACCTATTTGAACATTTAAATCCAACATACCCACAATGGGTACTAACTTACCATTCACATTTTGCAGTTTTTCTGTAGTAGGTACTATTTTCAACATTAACTCTTGCATTTCTTTTTCTTTACACTTGCTCAACCATTCCTGAGAGCACAGAGTCACTTGAGACCCTGTGCCTATCAGTGCATCTGTGGCTACACATTTTCCAACAATAATAGGAGCATAATATCTCTCACCCTCTTTCTGGAGGTGACAAATAAAATGTGAATTCTTGACCATTTTCTCTTTTACCTGTTCAATAGATTTTAATGGCATTTTAGGTTCACACCTGTCGGGACATTTGTGCGCCTCCTAGCTTGCTCTGCGCGCGCATAACCCTGCTAACTAACGTGAGCCAAAGTAGTCTGTGTACAAGCCTGCACGACTAGGCCTCACTGGCCTCTGTGTGTCGTGCGCAAAAAGAAAGATGGCTCCACTAATATTGCTGATCCCGCAGGTATTTTGGCAGCCGGACAGGAACGGATGCTCCTTTGGTAACCCCGCGGAGGCATACCATGGGCCATTGTTCCATGTTGCACTTCGCAGTGGTCCCACTCGCTCTGATTGGTCCCCGCATATCCTCCTCCTAAGTTTGTGTCTTTGCTGTTCCCAATGTGCAACATTGCTCCGGGAACCGTGCCCACCAAATACATACGTTATCATCTATATTTCCTATAAGATGCAACATACACATTCTGTGTGTTGCGGGGAGGAGCAAGCCTCCCTATTTATGTGACTGCACCCGGGTGCCCGGGTCGCCACTCCTGCCTGATTTTCCGCGGACCACTGTGCCCGCACCTCTCTGACTCCCACACAGCCGGGGCAAGGGCCACGCCCACATTTGCCCCAGCTCCCTTACGGGACGGAGTACAGAGCCCCATTTTCCCCATCACGGCTCCCCGCCGCTGCTCCAGCCGAGGGTCTCTTCCGAAGCCAGCCAGCCCGCGCGTGACCAGAACCCGGCCAGATCCTCTCTGTCTGCCTGCATCCGAATAGCTGCTGCTGCGCTGACCGGTGCCCGGAGCCGCGTGCGAGCCCGTGTAGCAGACCCTTCTTGGTGAGACACTGTGCGATACATGCTCTTCTCTCCCTCTCCCTCTCATTCTTCTCTCTCCCCTCCTACCTCCTACCCTCTCTCTCCCCATCCCCTTCTATCAGGGTATGTGTAGCGTGAGGAGTATTATCATGTGTTAGTGTAGCGAGCATAGTATTCCGCTGGGTGCCTCCCAACTGTCTGCCACACCACGAGGAGCCAAGATCACGTGTGTTATTTCTTGTTTGCTAACCCACTTCCTTCGGAACAGACGCAGAACAATAAATTACTAATTGTCCCACTGGTGTGATCATTGTCTCTCCCGATACAAAATACAACTGTGGTATGTCATCTTTGGTGCCCGAAGGTAAGCTAAGTGTGTGCTAAGGTGCCTGCGGGCGCGTCTGGGTTCTCCTATGCAGTCGTGTTAGGTAGTGTTGTTGTATCCCCATATAAGTAAGTGCTCACGCACGCCCACTACCCAGAGGGACTAGTGTTCCGACATTTGGAGGGGACACCCGGATGACGTCATAAGCCACGCCCTTGGCCACGCCCCTTTGTTAAAAGTTGTGTATTTAGCGTGAGAAGGATGGCAAACCCCGGGGCTACTAACCCAGTGTCATACACAGTGGACCAGTTGATTGACAATGCATGTAATGAATTGTTCATACATTCGGGTACTAAGTTGTTATCCCGTGATGAGTGGAGAGATAGTTTTGTACACAGCTTTCAGGAGAGTGACCCACTACACCCCCAAGGTTGCGTGATGCGACTAATGTACGCTTTGCAGATTGCGCGCGAAAAGAAAGAGAAGACCCAGTCCATTGCTAGTCTCTCAGGCGCTTTGTGGTATTTATTTAACAGGATGCGCGATGAAAATGCAGACCATCAGGACGCAATGACTAAATTAATGCAGGATGTTGCCGATGAAAGGATAGCTAAGGATGAATGGGAGTCGGAGTCTAACGCTAGACAAGCTTGCATTGATGTATTAAAGCAAGATAAGGATATGTTACGGAATGAGATTGATAGTCTAAAGGTGAAACTGACGGATGCGGAGGCGGCACTTAATGCACCCCGCCCCGATGAGGATCCAGATACGGATGACTTAATCGAAGATTTGAGAAGGGGCTTATTGGATGCCCAGGCACTAGCTGATAGAAATTTAAAAGCCGCGAAAGAAGCGCGTAGAGGGGAGCAGAAGCGAGTGGATGAATTGGTTGAAGCTCAGAGGAGGAGCCACGAGATGAAATTAAGGTGTGACGAGCTTAGAGGTGACGTGAGAAGGCTAGAACGGCGCTGCGATGAGCTGGAAAATGAGTCCGAGAGCGGTGATGATGAGCTGGATGGGTTGAAATTAAGTTTAAAATCAAGTGAGGTAATGACTGCACAGTTATTGGATGAAATTGCTGAGGTTAATATTGCAAATGAAGGGCTCATTAAGTCAAATGAAGAGGCACAAGCCAGGAGTGTTTATCTAGATGGAGAATGCAAGCGCATCAACGCCATTTTGAAAGAAAGGGATGCCGCAATGGCGCGTATGAAAGGCGAGTTAAAAGTCAAAGAATTGTTAATGAAGTCAATGAAAGAAAAGTTGAATGAAAAGTCTAGGGAGATATCCCACTTGCGTGGCCAGAGTATATATGACTCAGCTGATGAGCGGAGCCCCGAGAATGAGCGTAATTGGAATGCTAATAATTCATGTGCGGGCAATGCTGAAACTATGCGCAGTGGGAATGCACGGAGGCCGAGCGTTGTATTCGCTGGGGAGGAAAAGTTAGTGCCTAGGACTGGAGTGAGTGCGCGAACGTCAGTAGTAACTCCGCCCATGTCATATACGGTTTCCTCCAGCGCCATTACAAACTCCCTCACGGTAAGTAATACCCCGGCGCCAGCAACGGGAGCCATATCTCGTACGGCAGCCACACCCCTGGACTTAGCAATACGTCAGAGAAGGAGGTCCTCTGGGAGTGGAAGTAGTCCCAGTTATGACACTACATCGTCAGGAGACTCCTCCCAAGATGGCCGCCGATTCCAAGATGGCCGTTCATTCCAAGATGGCCGTTCTAGGAAGGGCATCCATTACTCCCAAGATGGCCGCCGCCATTCCCCGGAAGATTATTACGGAGGCAGGCACGGGCACCGAAGGCGTAAATTAAATAAAAATGTAGCACAAATAAGGAATATAATTCCTATTTTCTCTAAAAATGGTAAAATCTCCATCATCGATCATCTTGAGACCTATCTCCGTTTTATGAAGAGTTTGGATTTCCACCGAGGAAAAGATTTTATAAAATATTTGGCGTGGACATTCGCAGCGGATTCCCAACAATTTTTTCAGAATAATAAGCAAAGCAATTTTGATTCATGGGCGGAATACCGACACGAAGTCATTGCTCATTTTTCACTTTATAAAAGTGATTGTGATGCATTCAAGTACGCATATAATCTCAAGTGCGCTGATTCTGAGCATCCACGCGATTACCTGCAAAGCCTTCGGAATGCATTCACTTTGGCGGACCCTGACTTTAATGAGAATTCAAGACAATTTCGGTCAGCCTTCTTCCATGGTTTACCTGAAAAGATGAGACTGGTGTTATGCCATGACTTTTGCCCAGAGAAACATGATGTTGATTGGATACTACTTCACGCCAAACGGATGCACAAGGAGTGTGGCACAACCCAGGAAGAAGCCTCAAAAACTGGTAAGAACACAAAAGCATGCGCAGTGACAACAGGGGAGATGCTGACGCTGGAGCCATCCAATAAGGGTACAGCTGCAACCAAACCGAAAAATAACCGGAGGAACAAAACTACCAAGGAAGATGAGGCCACAGTGGTGGCGGAGAAGGCTGACCAGCTCCATTTAAACCCCGGCGCAACAGCCAATCCGAATACACCCACTGGCCCAAGCCCACCTGGTATAGTACCACCTGTTATTACACCAGCAGCCAACTCTAATTTGAATGCTGAAGCACCACCATATGACCCCAACGCAGTGTGCAATGAATATTACCAACCACGCCCACAAAGTTATTATCCACAAAGGGGTAATCCCAATTTCTATAATAACCAAAGACGTGGAGGAGGCGGCAGAGGCCAATGGAACAGCAACCAACCACAAAATCCCGGCTATGACCAACAGCAGCAGCAAGATCCGAACTACAGGCCAAGGTATAACCGAAATTATACCCCTGGACTTGCACAACGGTTTGAGGAGCTGGAGCAATACATCAAAAGCCACTTTAAGGATTCCAAGGACCGCCAGACCGAAAATACACAGCCTGGTGCTACACCTCAGACTCAAAGAACTGACCAATGACTAAACACAAAGGAAGAGTCACAAAGACAAGACTGGATACAGATAAGCGAATTGTGCAACAAGAAGAATGAATTAAAGAACATACATATCGGATTACCGCCAAAGGAACAACGGACACCAAGAAAACAGGAAAAGACATTGGGATTGACAGAAGAGCAAGACACTGACAGAGAGTCCAGAAAAACCCCTACTACCCAGAATGTAACCACGGTGCCACTTCCTGCTGAAACAAAGGCTGACTCCAGACATAAGGTGTGTGTGATTGGGTCAAACGGCGCTTCTGCAGAAATATCTCCCTTCCGTGTGAATAAAGTAACTAAAGAAGGAGATATATCCAAGATGAAGCAACGTATCCATGATAACTCACATTTTGTCTGTGATTTACGCCAAGAATCAGACAGGTATTACGCCAACGTGACTCTGAGTAAGCAGTGGACGGTGGACGCTTTGTTAGATACGGGCTCTGAGGCCACCCTCATGTCTGACAAGATTTTCAGGTTCTTACATAAAGATGTCGCAAAAGAAGAGATTTATGCCAATTTAATTGATACCCACGAAGGAGATAAGTTACACAACGTAAATGGAGGTGAAGTACCCATAGTTGGGATTGCAAATATTGAAATCCAGATTGGAAAACATTGCATGAAACATCCCATGGTAATAGTGGACTTGGACAGTATAGACGTGATACTAGGCGGTGACATACTAAAGAGGTTAAGCCCACTATTGGACTATTTCAACAATGTGCTTTGGGCCCAGGTGAAGAGGCCAATACCACTAAAAAGAGCGGGAAAACCAGTCCAGGCCAAGAAGGCCCACATTGTGGAAAAACGCCCAGATGTTGTGGAAATTTACCTGCAGAATTGCCAGACCCCTGAATTAACAGTCATTACACCCAAGGAAATGCTCACAAAAGAAAACACCATAGTGCTCAGCCACAAGCAGAAATGGAAAGCACAGTTACAGGACGACTGCCTACGCTTTTACACTGGCAATGTCACAGTAGACCAGGAGGGACTCTTCCAGGCTACCCCGAAACAGACCAGAGTATTGACCAAGGCATATAAGGACAAAGGAAACGAATGGAACATACCAGTGTTCTTCAGAAACCAAAACACACCTGTATCTGCAAGACTATCATTTACTGTGGAGAGAACGTTCGTGTCACAAAGATTTTGGAGCTCCATAAAGACCAATGAACCAACATCATGGTACCCAGAAGATGGCCAAGAGAACACCAACCTAGGGAACCATGCAGGCAAAATAATTGGACATTCTATGATGTGGTTGCAGATAGGTGACTTACGTATGTACCACAACATACTGATCTCCTCTGAAGACACCATGGATTGCTGTATTGGAGCAGACGTAATGCACCGTCTCGCCACATTCTCAGATCTAGCAAGAGGCGAAATTTGGACAAGACTGAGCAAGGACCCAATGGACTTCTCAGACCGGGACCGGGCATTCCAGTCCAAACAGATGCTGCCTTATGCTGTGGAACTGCGTTTGAGAGAAGACATAACACTGCCACCATACACAAACATGAACAAAGTAGAATTGCAGGCAGTCAAGGACCAACAGCTGGTGAGCCACTCTGATGCCCTGGTAACCATAAACAACGAACTTATGGGATTGGACTTAAAGCTACCGCACACGCCGTTAGTAAACATATCATCCAACACCTGTAAGATACTGTTGCATAACACAGGACCCATACCAAGAAGGCTACTTAAGGGCCAAACCTTCGGATTTGCAATCTCGGATATGTATTATACGTTGGATCTCAATAACCTAATAATTGGAGTGATTAATGAGATGTATACACCTGATCGGATGATCAACGAAAACATCACATCAAGTCCAAAGGGAATATTTGAAGTCACGTCCATCTATCCAAGAGATGACATCGCCTCCCAAGAGACATTTGTGACCACAAAGGATGATGAGATAATAATATCTGTGGAAGCACCCGAGTTGGAATATCTTGATAACACACCAGATAAGCAACAATGCCGCACCAATACGAGAAAAGAGGTTGGCGCCATAACAAGGGACTTGTCAGAAAAATTGGAAGAAGAAAATGAAATAGGCGTAAAAGAAGCATTCCCTGGATTTAATGATATGATTGAAGAACAGATAGAGAAAGCCACTGCATTGGAAGGCGACGCGGAAAAGAGAAAAACTTTACGGTCACTATTCAATAAACATCAGAAGGCATTTTCACGAGATTCCTATGATTGCGGAGGGACACACCTCCACATAACTCGCATACCATTGAATCCAGACGACCCACCCATTTACAAAAGGCAGTACCGTCTACCGTTACAATCACTAGAGGATATAGCAAAAATTGTGAATGAGTTGGAGGAACGTAAGATAATACGCCAAGTCCACAGTACGTTCAACACACCGATCCTTGCAGTTCTTAAACCAAATGGGACCTGGCGTCTCTGCGCTGATTTAAGGGCTATAAATAGAAAGGTGAACCAGTCAAGATGGCCCCTACCCTACATTGACCAAGGCTTGGCCCAAATAAAAGGTTGCAACATCTTTACCACGTTAGATCTCACCAGTGGATATTGGATCGTCCCAGTGGCAGAAGAGGACCAACATAAGCTAGCCTTCCAATTTGGCAGCAAGCAATACTGTTGGACCCGAACACCCTTCGGATACATTAACTCTGGAAGCGAGTTCAACATATTTGTGTCCAAAGCACTACCGGATGCGGCTGAAAGGGGGACATTGACTTATGTGGACGATATTCTCATCAAAAGTAATAGTTTTGAAGACCACATGGAAGAAATTGATCATGTATTAACACAGCTGTATGAAGCAGGAGCCAAAGTCTCCTTACAAAAAGCATGTTGGTGTAGGAAAAAGGTGAATTTTCTGGGCCATGAAGTTACGGCCGACGGACTGAATATCCAGGAGAAGAAACTAAAGACAATCACCAAACTGAAAACGCCCACCGACGTATCAGAAGTACGCAGTTTACTTGGCATTACAAACTACAGCAGAAAGTTCATAGAAGACTATTCTGAGATAGTCCATCCTCTTTTACAGCTATTGAAGAAGGATACCAAATGGGACTGGACCACTGAATGTGAGAACGCAGTAAAAACCTTGAAAGAGAAACTTTGCAGCGCTCCCTGTCTGGCATATCCTGTCCATGACAAAGAATTCTTCCTGGAAGTAGCATGTTCAAAGGTTGCGTTATCTGCGGCACTATATCAGAAACATGACAAAATAGGTAAAATTATCTCTTACGCCAGCAAAACATTGTCCCCAGTGGAGAAGAAATTCTCAGAATGCGAAAAGGCTCTGTTTGCAGCGGTCTGGGCAGCCCAACACTTCCGCCCATTTATCCAAGGTGAAACAGTAATATTGGAAACATGTCATCAATCCTTGCAGTTTTTGGACAGCGACAAGATAAAAGACGGAAATGTTTCAAATACAAGAATCACAGCATGGATGATGGCAATGCAAGGATTCCCAATGGAGATAAGATATGCAAAGAACAAAAATAACTCACTAGCACAAGGCCTAGCCGATCTGCACGACTGTTGTGAAGGGGATAGCTGCTGTACCTCCGATATCTCTGAACTACCGCCATTCGCCGACTCACCCCATAAATGTTACGAAGATGAAGCCTACTTATTACCAACCGTATATATAGATGGCTGTTCCTTCAGACATAAGAATGAGGATGAATCTGTTGAAATAAAGGCTGGAGTCGGAAATGTCTGGGTCAACGACTTCCCATCTGGACCAACATCAGCTTCTCTCGGCCCGAAAACAAGCCAAGTTGCCGAGTTACTAGCAGTTCTTCTAGCAATAAAAGATGCAAACAAACATAACTTAAAAGAAATAGTGGTGGTAACGGATTCCATTTACGTCCGCAACTCTTTTGTGGAGTTTCTCCCGATATGGAAAAGAAATGATTGGAGGTGTATGAAGGGAAAACCCTTAAAACACGGGACCTTGATTAAATACATTGACGACTATGTTCAGGAAAATAATATGACAATATATTGGAAGAAAACAAAAGGCCATTCTAAAGTCCCAGGGCAAGAAAAACTACTGAATGACGAAGCTGATAAATTGGCAAACGAGGGCGCCATGGGCGGAACCTTATTGGACGCAGAGTACTTGTTAGCGCCAAAGAAAGTGGAAGTCATAACAAGACAACAAATGGCGGACAAGGAAAAGAAAATACTAGAGTGGTCACAAGAGACACCAAATCCAGACCTGATAACAGCCCAGCGGGAAGACGCAGCAATAGGGACATTTTATAGGCATCTTGAAGACGAAACAAAAAACATAACAGAAGAAGAGATGAAAAATGAAGAGATACGAATAATGGTAAAATACAAAAAATTCTTCAAGTTACAGGATAAGCTACTGGTTCGCGTAACGAAAGATGGAAACCTACAATGGGTTGTCCCGAGATCTTTCCGAGGTGTTATGCTTGACCATGCCCACAACGAGATAACATCTGGACACCGTGGAGTGAAAAACACCATGGCAATATTATCCGAGGTGGCGTATTGGCCTCACATGACCCAAGACGTGGAACTATTTTGCAAAGGATGCCTGGTATGTGCTCAGTTTCAACCAAACGTTCCAAAACTGTCTCACAGGGCCCCTTTAACAAAGAGGGGGATAACACTACCATGGTCTGACATACAGATCGACTTCATCGGGCCCGTCACGCGCTCCGCACGAGGTAATAAATATCTCCTAACAGTCGTGTGTTTATTTACAAAATGGATTGAATGCATACCAATGACCAATTGTCGCGCCGACACCACGGCAATGGCACTCATTAATAATATCTTCAGCAGATTTGGGTTACCTCAACGGATATCATCTGACCGAGGCAGTTCATTTACCGCGGATATAATGAGTCG
>JBCATW010000157.1:0-10967 GCA_038406705.1 Eurycea bislineata
GAATGATATTCTTGCGCGTTTTTCGCCTCCAAAATCTACCACCAGCACTGATAATGTGCCATCTATTTACACCGAAGGGTGCACTCAAAATAAAACCTACTCATCACATGATGCTATTAAGAAAATCTTCTCCACATATCACTCGAATAGCATTCTTAGGGATGAAATTAGTAAGACAAAACGCACAATGTCCCCTAAACCGAATATACTAGAGGAAGATATTAATGCTAGCGCTATGAGCTGTTGCATACAAGATACTACCCCAGAGATTTCCGAGCTAGACAAAAGCTATCCCCCTGGTCCTATATCCGTGGTTAGTAGTATCCCTTTTGAACTCATATCAGATACCTCCGAACTATCAGAAACCCCCCAAGAACAGTCCACCATTGAGTCATCCGAACGAACTGGCAATAACATCATACAACCCTCTACACCTCTCATAACTCCCAGGACCCCTCCACACCAGGATGGAGCTCTGTCCTGTGTACTACTTAACACTAGATCTTTGATAGGCCACGCTCATGAGATAGCGGACTATATCTGCGAAAACGACATCGATATTATGGCCATAACAGAGACGTGGTCTCACTCTGCTGCGGGTCCTCGTCTTGATATAGCCGTACCTCCCGGTTACAATATACTCTCTAAAGATAGGGAGTCGGGTACCGGTGGGGGTGTTGCCTTCATCTACAGACACACCATTCAACTCAGATTAGTTGCTGTAGAGAGCCCAACAGGTTGTGACCTTCTATATGCGAAATTAGGCATTAATGCCTCCACCACCTACAATTTACTCCTAGTATATAGACCACCTATAGACATGCCACAATTTGAGGAGCAATTCCTTACTATCGTCACAAACAACTTCAAACCTGCCACCCGTACACTGTTACTTGGAGACTTTAACCTGTGGTTGGGTAACCCAGAGGACGCCTATGCGACATCATTGGCTGCTGCCCTGGATGGCCTAGGTTTCAGTCAGATGGTTTCAGAACCCACACATAAAGAGAATAACACACTTGACTGGGTCGTTACTAACAACATCTCTGTAACTGACATGTGTATAGTCCCATGCCCCTGGTCAGATCACTTCATTATCTCGTTCCTGCTCGCTACCCCCCAGCGGGCCGAATCTACTCCCGCACCAAAGATTTCCATTTCCTCACGTAATAAACGTAGACTCACAGAGGCAAACCTGGGACCTCTTCTGAACATTGCAGAATGTACTCTAGATACCCTCAACTCTGCTGATGAGCTCAGTATCCTATATAACACCATTACCCGTAAGGCCGCTGAT
Source organism: Eurycea bislineata (assembly GCA_038406705.1). Taxonomy (NCBI): domain Eukaryota; kingdom Metazoa; phylum Chordata; class Amphibia; order Caudata; family Plethodontidae; genus Eurycea; species Eurycea bislineata. Next base: position 1,298 of record JBCATW010000157.1, read on the forward strand.
ACGGTTGCCCCCATTAAGACCAAAACTGTTGCATGTGATGCTAAAAGGCATGACTGGTTCGCAGGCGATGTACTTAGTGCCAGGTCAAACAAACGCAAAGCGCACAGGCGGTGGGCGAAATCTAAACTGCCTGGTGATAGAGAGGCATATCGTACATCTAGCCGCTTATATAAGCTAGCCATCTTCCAGGCCAAGTCCACCCACTTTGAACAACGTATCGCCTCTGCTACATCTAACACCAAAGAACTCTTTAAAATTCTTAAAGAACAGGAGTTGCCAGACATCAGACATACTGAGAGTGCCACTAAAGACTTGGCATGGTGTCAAAACATACAGGCTGCATTGTTTGGTAAAGTGGACAGGCTTAACAACGAGATTAATGCTCGAAAAAAATTGGTTGCGGCACCACCCACCCCAGCACACCGCTCAGTTCCTGAGGTTAAATTTCAGTTTCGCATGTTATCAGATGTTGAGGTTGGCAAAATCATAGCCTCATTAAAACCTACCACATGCCCAGGGGATGGTTGTCCGGCTTCAGCAATCAAGGACTGTGCTAGTCACCTCCTACCGTTGATCACAAAATTTATCAACACATCGTTCTCCTCCTCCTGTGTTCCTGTCTCCATCAAGGAGGCTTGGATTACGCCCTTGCTAAAAAAAAAACACCCTCGATCCTAATGATCCTAACAATTATCGGCCAATTACAAATGTGCCATTTTTGTTAAAAATTTTAGACAGGGCTGCGTACCTCCAAATACAGGAGTTCTTGGAGTCATATGGGTTATTAGGGGAGAGGCAGTCCGGATTCCGTGCTGATCACGGGACCGAGACTGCCCTGCTCGACCTCAAAGCTAATATTTGTGACATCGTTGATGGGGGTGGCATTGCTCTTTTGCTGTTACTTGACCTGTCAGCAGCCTTCGACCTGGTGAACCACGACATCTTGGTGCACAGGCTCTGCGACACCGCCAATTTCTCTGAGGAGGCCGCCAAATGGGTTCTCTCATTTTTGGCAGATAGACAGGCTCATGTATTCAGTGGTGAAATCTCGGCTAGTCCTCGACACTTGACCTGTGGTGTTCCGCAGGGCTCCTGCCTCTCCCCCACTCTTTACAATATCTTTACCAAACCCCTGTTTGATGTGTTGGGAGAGGCAGGGGTCCTATTCACCAACTACGCGGATGACACACAGGTGTTGTTGAGGATATCCGGGGATCACCGGGAAGACACAAAAAGGGTCAATGCCATCTATGCCCTAGTTCAGTCCTGGATGGCCCATAATTCTCTGGCCCTAAATGACTCCAAAACGGAGCTTCTCCTGATTGGCACCCCTGCTCGCCTGAAGAGACTTGGCGTTGAGTATGCGAGCTTTAACATTGCTAACTGCATTATACCTGTACTAGATAAAGTTAAGACCTTGGGTATTGTACTAGACAAACACATGAATATGAAGGCCTATACCAGTTATATCCGCTCCAGCTGCAGTTACAATACCAAACTCCTGCGCCAGCTGCGTCCTTTTATCTCAGCAGAATCTTGTTCCACTCTTGCCAGGGCCATACTGGGATCGAAGATGGACTACTGCTGTAGTCTTTTGGCCGGCACTTCTGCTCGTAATATCTCATTGCTACAGATCTCTCAGAATGATGCTGTGCGAGTAGTGGCTGGCCTGAAGCGCAGGGACCACGTCTCCGATGCCAGGCGAGCACTGCACTGGCTACCTGTAAGAGCGCGTATTCAGTTCCGCCTCTTGTCTATCGCACACAAGTGTAGGAATGGAAAGGCCCCAGCGTATCTAAAAAGACGCCTTGTCTCAGCTCTTCGTACCCGGAATCTACGGTCAAATCACAATGCTTTGTTGATTGTACCACGTGTGAAGCTGGACTGTGCAGGAAAAAAGGGCTTTGCTTATGCAGCATCATCAGCCTGGAATGCCCTTCCCCTGCCAATTCGCCAAGACGGTAACCTCATCAGCTTCAAAAAAAGATTGAAGACATACCTGTTTGAGTAAGGCCCCTGATACTCTGGCTCTTCTTGACTCCTTGCTATGAATTAGTGTTACTGACCACTTGGGTTCCGGCCCCTTTTGGTCACTGGTTTATCTTTTGACGTTTCTTGTTGTTTGTTCCTGTCTGTTGTGTGAGGCATATGGTCTCCTCCGGTTTACCATCTCCGGTCCTCTTTTGCGCTCTGATGCCTACGGGCTTGTACGCGCGATATAAATAAATAAATAAATAAATAAATAAATAAATAAATAATAAGAAAACCTACAGTTCGCAGGTAAGGCCGGCCATTGACAGATTGCGACGCCAAAGAACACAATCTGATCCAATGGACCAGGCCCAAGCACAAGCTTTGGTACTGTCAGTACAGAATCTAACGCAAGAGGTTCAGACCTTGCGGTTAGAAAATCAAACACTCCGACAAGCCATCTCCTTGAGAGAAGTGCCTCATGCTACTTTCCCCTTTTTTGATGGGGAACCGATGAAAGTGAAGGAGTTTCTGGATACTTGTGCAGTACATTTTTCCTTTCGCCCGCTACAGTTCCAAGAAGCGAAAACCAAAGTGGGTTTCATGGCATCTCATTTAAAGGGTCCTGCCCTAGCGTGGGTGACTGAGATGGTAAACCGAACCGACCCAGTATTGGACAATTATGATCAGTTTATAGAGCAATTTAAGCATACCTTTGAGAGGGTAAACAAGACTATAGTCGCCGAGGAAGCTCTTTGTGACATACAGCAAGGCTCTTGGGATTGTTTAACTTATTTAACTAAGTTCAGAGAGCTAGCCACCGAGGCAGCCTGGCCTGAAAATGTACAATATACTCTTTTCAGACGTGGGTTGAAAGACGACTTGAAGGATGAACTGGCGAGAATTCATCGACCAGAGACCCTCAGTGCATTAATAGACATAACCTTACAGATCGAATGTAGGTTGGCCGAACGTTCGAGAGAAAGGAAGAAGGAGAAGAGGAAGGAGTTTCCGCGAACGTTTTATCAGTCCACACCTCGAGCTCCTCCTGTGCCTACCACAAGAGAAGAGCCTATGCAGTTAGGGGCGACTCGGGCCCCTCTAACAGAACAAGAAAAAGGTCGACGTCGTGCGGAAGGACTGTGTTTGTACTGTGGGGAGGCGTCTCATCTCCTACGGAACTGCCCATATGTGCCGCCTCGCCGTTCTATCCCAAACAAGTCGGGAAACGATCCGACTCACTCGTAGAGGGAAGAAGCCGAGTGAGTCAAACCTGCAGTACTTCCCACGAGTCCATGTTGTTGTTTGTGCCTGTTTCCATCACGCTTCCAGATGGTCATGTTTTTCAATTGATGGCATTATTAGACTGCGGTGCCTCTGGATTTTTTATGGATTTGAACTGGGCCAAGGAACATCTCATACCCACACGATGCAAGGATGTGCCGGACACAGTAGAGACTGTCGACGGGTCTTTGGTGAAATCTGGTCCGGTCACGCATAACACATGTCCCCTGCGCTTAACCGTTGGAGAACATAGCGAGACAGCATTGTTTGATGTAATATCGTCTCCTCGGTTTCCCATGATACTGGGGTTACCTTGGTTTAGGATACATAACCCATTGGTAAACTGGAAAACAGGGGTTCTGTTGTTCAGTCCTCAACAATGTCCGTCAAACTGTGAATATCAAAGGACCACGGTTACAGCCAGTCTATATCCTAAGGGAGTGAAGCCTACCATTGTAGTCACCGATATTGTTCCTAAGGTCTACCATAAATTTCTACACATCTTTAAAGAGGAAAAACATAAGACCTTACCACCCCATCGACCTTGGGATTGTCGGATAGATACACAAGAGGATTCAGTGATACCGTTTGGAAGAATGTTCAAACTTTCCCCTGAAGAAAAGGACATTTTAAAACAATACCTAGACGAAAATTTAAAGAATGGGTTGATTGTACCTTCAAGGTCGCCTGCAGGGGCTCCCCTGTTTTTTGTGAAGAAAAAAACGGGGGATCTACGGCCCTGCGTAGATTATAGGGGGTTGAATAAAGTAACTATCAGAGACAGTTACCCACTACCTTTGATCAGTGACATACTCGATTCTCTTCATCAAGCAACCATTTTTTCTAAAATAGACTTACGAGGAGCCTACCACCTACTCCGTATACAGGCAGGAGACGAGTGGAAAACTGCTTTCAGAACTCCATTTGGCTTGTATGAGTACAGGGTCATGCCGTTCGGGCTGTCCAACGCTCCTGCGGTGTTCCAGCGATTTATGGACTCTGTTTTCTCTGATCTGTTGAATATCTCAGTGATCGTCTATTTGGATGACATATTGATATACTCCGCTAAAGAGGACGATCATTTCCTACATGTAAAACAGGTTCTCTCACGTTTAGACCAGCATTCGTTACGATCCAAGCCGGAAAAGTGCGAGTTTCATGCTAGGTCAGTGGCATATCTTGGTTATGTGATTTCCTCTACCGGAGTCTCCATGGATCCAGCCAAGCTTTCGGCAGTGTTAGATTGGAATTCACCCACCACAGTCAAGGAGACTCAGTGTTTCATTGGCTTCGCCAATTATTATCGAAAATTTATCTCACATTTTTCAGACATAGTCTCTAACATCACCAGACTGCTAAAGAAGGGTGTCACGTTTCACTGGGATTCGACTGCAGAAAAGGCGTTTCAGAAACTTAAAAGATTGTTCGTGACAGCTCCCATCCTAGTACATCCTGATACCACCAAACCATTTATAATGGAAACCGATGCCTCCGACAGAGCACTAGGAGCGGTGCTCTTTCAAGAAGTGGAAAATCAAGAAAGACCAGTAGCTTATTTTTCCCGTATGCTAACCCCAGCTGAAAAGAACTATTCAGTGTTGGAAAAAGAGCTTCTGGCTATGAAGAACGCCTGCTCGGAGTGGAGACACTTTATAGCTGGGGCACGATACCCCACCACAATTCGGACAGACCATCAGAATCTAAAGGTTTTGCAAGACTCTAGAAGTCAGAACAGTCGACAGGCCCGTTGGGCATATTTTTTTTCCCAATTTGACTTAGTCATTACCTATATTCCGGGGTCTCAAAACATCCTGGCAGATGCCCTGTCACGACGGTATCCGGAGGCTGACCAACCCTGGCAAGAACAACCTATTTTATCACAGAAGTTTCTTTGCTCTTTACAAACAGACTTTCAAGAAGGTTATCAATTACACGCAGAGGTGTTACCTTCCTTGTTTCAATTGGATGACTTGTATTATAAAAATGACTCCTTATTCGTTCCTACTCCTGAACTTCAACAAATTGTTCTAAGGCAATGTCATGATCATCTGTCGGCGGGTCATAGAGGGGTAAAGGGTACCCTGGAAGGTGTCCGGCGTACTTACTGGTGGCCAAGTATCGTCAGGGATACCGAAGAATATGTGAACTCTTGTTCGGTGTGTGCACAGACCAAACGTCCATCAACCCTTCCAGTTGGCTTACTTCAACCCCTTCCAGTGCCCCCTTATCCATGGCATACGGTAGCGCTCGATTTTATAGTTGCCTTACCCGAGGCTTTAGGAATGACTGCCATAATGGTCGTCGTAGACTTGTACTCGAAGATGACCCATTGTTTGCCATTGCCAAAGGAGCCTACGGCGTGCAGTACTGCACACCTTTTTCTTGAGAACATCTACAAGTTACATGGTCTACCTACAAAGATATTGTCCGATAGGGGACCTCAATTTATTTCCCAGCTGTGGAAACAGCTTTGGGCTACCCTGCATGTGGAATCAGCGCTCACTTCCGGATACCATCCTCAAACAAACGGACAGGTAGAAAGAACCAATGCTTGCATTGAACAGTACTTGAGGTGTTTTACTTGTGCCACCCCTGTATCATGGCCTACTTTGTTACCGTACGCCGAGTTCACCTACAATAACTCCTACCATTCCGCTTTAGGAATGTCTCCTTTTTTCTGTCTTCTTGGGCGTCATCCTAAAAGTTTGCCATCCTTGTTACAACAACAAGATAATAGTGTTACCGTTATAGCTGTAGAGGACATACATGAACAGATCAAGCAAACTCAAGCCTTAGCTTTGACGGCCTTGCAACATGCTAAGACACAAATGAAGACTCAGGCCGACAAGAAAAGAAGAGCTCATCCAGAATATCAAGTTGGAAATAAGGTATGGTTGTCGTCCAAATACCTACCTCATAAACATTCAAAACTTGAACCTAGGTACCTAGGGCCCTTCAACATCAGTGAGATTATTAACTCGGTAACTTATCGACTGCGATTGCCATCTAAATGGCGAGTTCACCCTGTATTCCATGTGTCTCAACTAAAATCTTGGGTTCCTCCCAAATACCCTTCTGAACAGGCGCAGCCACCTCCACCGATTTTAGTGGATGACGAAATCCACTATGAGGTGGATCATATTGTGGATGCCAGGTTAAATCGAAGGAGTCTTCAGTATCTGATACATTGGAAAGGCTATCCAGTCTCCGAACGATCATGGGAACCGGCGTCTCTGGTTAAGGCTCCACGATTGATAAAGCGTTTCTATAAGTTGCATCCGGGTAAACCTGGAAACCCGGAGAGGGGAAATACTGTCACGCATCCGCGTGAGTTTTATATCTTTTCAAGGAGAACATGTTTTTCTCGTTTTCGGCGCCCGTTTTTCTATGCACCCATCCGCCCTGTTCAACGGAAACGGTGCCGAAGACGAACTAGACCGTCAGCTTCGTTTAAATCAAGTGAACCTAGAGGTAACCTTGACTCGTTTCATGAAACTGAGGAGGTTCAAGATCCTAAGCCAGGCACTTCTGCCTCTGACCAGCCTAGAGCTGGGACGCGTGTTCGTTTAAAACGGAACCCGCGCGTTATAAGAAACTTACCGTCAGGTTCGGGTTTTTGTGAGAACAGACCTCAAACCCGTTCGCAGACACGGGTCACTGGGGGGGAAACCCTGACTACACCTTCCGAAAATTACCAACGCCAGACCCGTTCCCAAACAAAGGTGAAGGCGAAAACAGTACAACTTACCTGGCATTCACTATCCACGGCTCGCCCGCGGCTTAGCCGAACAAGACCTATTTCCTGTAGAAACAGTAGAGCGGGTTGGAATATACGAACCGTCTCAAGATGGCGGCTTCCTTTGGCACTGACAGTAGTTTCCCCAAACCAAGATGGTGAATAATTAGGTACTAATTGAGCTCATCAGTGACGGTATAAATACCTGTCAGACTAGTCCTACTGTGCGTCGCAAACTTCTTTCGGACCTCCATGAAGTCAGACGCTTCCCTGCTCCCTCCCTACCTGTGCAGACTCAAATTGGTGATATTTTCTCTAAGATTTACGCTGCCTGTTTTTGATGCTGTGTTTTTTCTCTGTGATATTCCAAGCCTGTGTCTAATTGAGCATCAAGTGTTTTTTGCCATTGAATGTTTTCCTTGAAAGTCCAACTTGTTGCCTTTTCTTCTTTTTACAGCCGGAGTTCACAAGGTTTTTTCTTCCCTTCGGGGTTTTTCCTTGCCGGCTTCCCCACTGTTAGCCGGCACCCTTTTTTAGAGTGCAGGCTGGCGGACGGGGCAGCAAGGCCTTATCTGCGGCAAAAGAAGACCTACAGCACGCAGGTAAGGCCGGCCATTGACAGATTGCGACGCCAAAAAGCACAATCTGGTACAATGGATCAGGCCCAGGCACAAGCTCTGGTACTTTCGGTACAGAACTTGACGCAAGAAGTCCAGACCTTGCGATTGGAGAATCAAACACTCCGACAAGCCATCTCTTTGAGAGAAGTGCCTCATGCTACCTTCCCCTCTTTTGATGGGGAACCGATGAGAGTAAAGGAGTTCTTGGATACTTGTGCGGTTCATTTTTCTTTTCGACCGCTACAATTCCACGAGGAAAAAACCAAAGTGGGTTTTATGGCATCACATTTTAAGGGTCCTGCCCTAGCGTGGGTGACTGAAATGGTGAATCAAACCGACCCAGTATTAGACGATTATGATCAGTTCGTAGAGCAATTTAAACATACCTTTGAGAGGGTAAACAAGACCATAGTAGCCGAAGAAGCCCTTTGTGATATACAGCAAGGCAATTGGGATTGTCTAACCTATTTGACCAAGTTCAGAGAGCTAGCCACAGAAGCAGCCTGGCCCGAGAATGTCCAATATACCCTTTTCAGACGTGGATTGAAGGACGAGTTAAAGGATGAACTAGCAAGGATTCCTCGACCTGAGACACTCACTGCATTAATAGACATGGTCTTACAGATTGAAAGTAGGTTGGTCGAGCGTTCGAGAGAAAGGAGGAAGGAGAAGAAGAAGGAGTTTCCCCGAACGTTTTTTCAGTCCACACCCCGAGCTCCTCCGGTGTCTGTCCCAAAGGAAGAGCCTATGCAGTTAGGGGCGACTCGAGCCCCTCTAACAGAACAAGAGAAAGGTCGACGTCGTGCGGAAGGACTATGTTTGTACTGTGGGGAAGCCTCTCATCTCCTGCGGAACTGCCCATATGTGCCACCTCGCCGTTCTGTCCCAAATAAGTCGGGAAACGGTCCGACTCACTCGTAGAGGGAAGAAGCCGAGTGAGTCAAACATGTAGTACTTCCCACGAGTCCATGTTGTTGTTTGTACCTGTTTCCATCGCGCTTCCAGATGGTCATGTTTTTCGGTTGATGGCGTTATTGGACTGTGGTGCCTCTGGGTTCTTTATGGACTTGAACTGGGCCAAGGAACATCTTATACCCACACGATGCAAGGAAGTGCCGGACACAGTGGAGACTGTCGACGGATCTTTGGTGAAATCTGGTCCGGTCACGCATAACACCTGTCCTCTGCGCTTAACCGTTGGAGAACATAGCGAGACAGCTTTGTTTGATGTAATATCGTCTCCTCGGTTTCCCATGATACTGGGGTTACCTTGGTTTAGGATACATAATCCATTGGTAAACTGGAAAACAGGAGTTCTGTTGTTCAGTCCTCAACAATGTCCGTCAAACTGTGAATACCAAAGGACTAGGGCTACAGCCAGTCTATATCCTAAAGGGGTGAAACCTACCATTGTAGTCACCGATATTGTTCCAAAGGTTTACCATCAGTTTCTACACATCTTCCAAGAGGAGGAACACAAGACTTTACCGCCCCACCGACCTTGGGATTGTCGGATAGATACACAGGAGGATTCTGTCATACCGTTTGGAAGAATGTTCAAACTCTCTCCTGAGGAAAAGGACATTTTAAAACAATACCTAGACGAAAATCTAAAGAATGGCTTGATAGTACCTTCAAGGTCGCCTGCAGGGGCTCCACTGTTTTTTGTGAAAAAGAAGACCGGTGATCTACGGCCCTGCGTAGATTATAGGGGATTGAATAAAGTAACTGTCAGAGACAGTTACCCACTACCTTTGATCAGTGATATACTCGATTCTCTTCATCAAGCAACCATTTTTTCTAAAATAGACTTACGAGGCGCCTACCATCTACTCCGTATACAGGCAGGAGACGAATGGAAGACTGCTTTCAGAACTCCATTTGGCTTGTATGAGTACAGGGTCATGCCGTTCGGGCTGTCCAACGCTCCTGCGGTGTTCCAGCGATTTATGGACTCTGTTTTCTCTGATCTGTTGAATATCTCAGTGATCGTCTATTTGGATGACATATTGATATACTCCGCTAAAGAGGACGATCATTTCCTACATGTAAAACAGGT
>JBCATW010000158.1:0-10952 GCA_038406705.1 Eurycea bislineata
GGGGTATTACAGCAGTGCTCTAGATCAAGTACGGAAAGGAACTTTTCCATGTGAGCAGTCATTGGCAGCAGCTGCCTTTGCAGTGGAAAAGTCAGCCTCTATTGTGCTGGGACAAAAGGTTACTCTGTATGTAGAGCATGCGGTACATGCAATTTTCGAAAAAGCAAAAGGTACCATAACTCCCCAAAGATCATCAGCATATGAGATCATCCTATCTGCACCAAACATTGACATTGTTCAATGTCATAATGTAAACCCAGCCCACCTGTATTGCGGTACCAGTAACTCCTACAAATTTACAGTGGTACTTACTTGTCTCCTGTCGAAGGAGCTTCCAAGATATCAGAGAATCCCTTACCAACAGGAGAGGTTGCGTTCATTGATGGTTCCTCATACATTGATCAGGAAACTGGGATAAGACATACTGGTGCAGCCATAGTAAGAAAGACCCCTGGGGTTTTTGAATTCTCAGACAAATGGCCACTGCCACCGAACATGTCTGCACAAGGGGCAAAACTTAGTGCATTATTACTTACCTTGCATGATTTTGTGGATGAAGATGTCACAATTTACACTGACTCTGCATATGTGACATCCACAGTGCACTCAGGGATACACAGGTGGGCCAGAAGAGGTTACAAAAAGGCAGATGGCGCCTCAGTAGTGCATAAGAAATTGTTAGAAAACTTATACCTGCATTAGCTCTCCCTTCAACACTGGCAGTGGTAAAATGTTCAGCACACACGGGGAAGAAGGATGAGGTGTCACAAGGAATGAGATGGCAGATTGTATGGCAAAAGAGGCAGCCTAGCAAACCTATGACCATCTCCCATCATTGTTAGCTGTGTGTACAAGGGCTATGAAAAAAGCAGAGGAGCACCAGCCAGACAGAAAGTAAACAGAAAAGAAGTGAAGAAAAGGAGGTGATAATGATAGGTAACAAGGAACATCCTGACCTATTTTCAGAAATGTCCCTAGCCGCAGTACTAGAATTACAACATAAGGCACCCCAGGAAGAGAAGGAAAAATGGGTACAAAGAGGAGGGTCACAGAATTTGCATGATGGCATGTGGAGACATGAGCAGTCAGGGAAAATAATTATGCCAATAGCACTGTTGGAAATAGCCCTAACACAGTTGCACCTACCAGCTCATTCTTCTAAAAATACTATGGTGGGAATTATATCTGAAAATTGGTATGTCCCTGATTTAACACAACAGGTGATGATGTTTTTGCATCAATGTCTGATATGCCAAAAGTTTTTGCCTGCCCCAACCTTTAAGACAGTAAGATCCACCATTCCTAAGGCCTCTGGACCATTCATTGATCTACATGTTGATTATTGCGACATGATTGAGAGGCATCAGAGATACAGATATTTAATTGTAGTGGTGTGCCCATTTTCCAGATGGGTGGAGGCAGGGCCCTGTGTACAGCCAGATGCAAAATCAGCAGCTACATTTTTAGTACGAGAAGTGTTCTGTCGATTTGGCATTGCAAATTCTATCCGCAGTGACAATGGTTCGCATTTTGCCAATAAAGTAATGGAACACATTTGTGGTACATTGGGCATTAAACACAAATTGGTATCTGTGTACCACCCCCAGTCCAATGGGGTAGTGGAAAAAATGAATGGACTACTAAAAGCAAGATTGGCAAAAATTTGTGAAAGTACAGGCAAGTCCTGGGTGGAATGTCTGCCTTTGGCACTGTTCCATTTAAGAAATCAGAAAGGGGCAGGTCATCACCTGAGTCCCCATGAGATGCTGACAGGCAGGCCATTGGTAATGCCATATACAAAAAAGAGGGTGTCGTATGATGCAGGCACTACCAGGGATGTACTAGGAGATGAATTGGATACATACGTAAAGGAACTGTCAAGGGCAGTTCGGTTTGTGTCTCGCATGGTCACACCACAGTGTGACACCACTAACCCCTTGAAGCATGTCTTACAGGTGAAACCAGGAGATTGTGTTTTCGTCAGGAAATACCGGAGGAAATGGAGCGAGGCGAAGTTCGAGGGCCCGTTCGAGGTGATCCTGTCCACCCCCACTGCTGTGAAGATCCTTGGGAGGGACCAGTGGATACACTTGCAGGACTGCAAGATGGCGTACCGATGATCCGCTGCTGGGGCCTGGGACCGTGGGGATTACCAGCTGCACATTTCTCTTTTGTCTCAAATGTCCATCTGTATATATTCTTGTTCATTGCCTTGTTCATACCCATTACCCTTATGTGCATATTCTATATCCCTCTAGTAACTTCCTCAGAGCCACAGACCTCTGTAAATGTGTATAGTTTCAAAAGATCCATTGGGGATCCAAGTGAGATCATTGTAAATCCAGACAGTATCCCAGAATGGTATGGGAACCACGAATCTGCAAATAATAACCTGTGGTATCGCCACATGACAGCGACTGCTAGATCAAAAACCAATCAATCATGTTACTTGTGTAGTCTGATGTCACACGCAGTAGAGCAGCAGACAATGTTTGTTCCTGAACCTTTGGAAGAATACACCTCACTGTGTTTACAGCATATAATTCAGTGTAGATTAAAGGGGAGGGTACAATTATCAGATCCCAGGGTTAACACTATTCTAGTTAGTAAAAGTGCTTGGAAGGAAGTTCACACCGTACTTGCAAAGACAACAAAGGTGGGGGGTCCAGCAATACCAGGGTTTGATTTAACTAAATTGCTCTGTAGGGCCCAGGAAAGAGATCCAGAAAACGCGTGCGAAGATAGACCTTTAATGTTGATGGAGGCCCGGGTATGGGAGGAGGACTCAGAAGAGACTCGTGAGTCAGGGAGGTTATTTTGTCCTGATGAAATAGCACAAATGGGAGGGTTTGAAAGGTTTGAAACGTTAGCAGGAGAAAGTGTAGGGGAAGAGAAAAACAGTACCACATATAAACGATTTTCAGAAAATGTCACAAATGCATTTTGCCAGTCAACCTGGGCAAATTACTCAAACGCCTTGACATACATGGTACGAGCCCCAGAACCTTTAAAAGTAAAAAAAGTAGGCACATTTCCCATTTGTTATCAGAATTTTGGAGCTAGGTTTGTAGGAAAAAACACACGATGTGCTAAAACTGTCTCTGTTGCTCCTCTTTCCAAGGGTACAACCGCACTGATGGACACGTTCTGGGTCTGCGGAGGGCTCGCTTACTATGCCTTGCCACCAAGCTGGGACGGAGTGTGCGCCCTGGCAAAGCTCCAACAACCTATCTTCCTGGCACCAGTCGAATCTCTGGCCACAGCTCTCGAGGCCTCCAGACATCTGCTCTCAGACATATCAAGGCGGCAGAAGAGGTCGAGCACATTTAAGAACTACTTCTATACAGCTTCCGGCATCCCTGATGACCTAAGACTATGGGGCAGCACATGGACAACTGTGGTATCCTTCTTTGCACCTTGGATACAGACTCGCTCAACCGCAGAGTGGCTGCAGACCACAAGGTTCGAACTGATGACATTCATTAACAATACTGAAGATGCGCTAAATGCTGTTAGTGAGGAACTAAGGAACATTCGACTAATGGTACTTCAGAACCGCTATGTCTTGGACCAGCTCACTGCTAGCCAGGGAGGAGTGTGTGCCCAAATCGCTGAAACCTGCTGCACGTTTATCCCAGCCAACGATGCCACGGAGAACGGATCGCTGACGCAGGCTATCACCCATCTTCGCGTATTGCAGCACCAGATGCAGAAGGAGGCTGGAATAACTGGAGATCTATGGTCAGGATGGCCATTCCACTTGCCGAACTGGTTTATGGGGCTAGCCAGCTTGATTGTGCCTTGTCTCTTGGGGGTGCTGATGTTATACTGCTGCTGCAGACTTTGCATAACAGGAACTGAAAAGACTATCGCAAAGACTATGCCCTTAAGAAAGGTGCCAGGAAGAGGGAGCAACAGGGAGCAAGAGCTAAAACACATGATGTACTTAGGGGAGATGGGGGAGGACAATTTGATCCTTTAGGAAATCGAAAAATACGATTTAAGGGGGGAATGTTGTGGTATTAGGATTGGTATAGGTCAAAATCCCTGGTAGGGAGAAACACATAAAATATTCCCTGATTGTAAGAGAAAGACATTCAACTAAATACATTCCATTCTAGTAGTGCTTAGAAGACAGGCAGCATGGAAAACTGATTTTGGGCCTGTTCATTGTGAAAAGACCTGAGAAGCCATTTTGGAAAGAGAAAGCCTGACCATTGAAACTCACTTCCAAAATATTCTTTTTTACTTAAAGCCGAAAAGTTAAAGATCCACTAGAATGTCAATGTTCCCGCTGAAAAGTAAAGTTTATAGCAACCTGCCATGTTTGTATAAGCTCATTGACCGGGGTGGCCCACGCAGGAGCACGCTGAACAAATAGGGAGACCGCTGAGCAAATAGGGAGACGTGCATTTTGTGAAAAACACATTCTAGGTGAGGGGTGAAACAACAGTACCAGGAAGAGCTCTAAACGCAGGGTACGGGGGACATTTTCTTGGGGTTCGGGAACAAATGTGAAGTGCACAGGTGAAAGTGATCATTCCAAAATATGCCAAAACCTATGAACATTTGTACACATGAAATGCACCATGAAACTGCACGTGAAAAACATTGCAGAAATAAGAATGAATAAACGTATTGATGATTAATTATTAAACAAGTCACGATGAGAGACGAGGGAGTGAATAAAGTAAAATAAAGATGTTCTTTCCTCTCTCAAGTGACGGCCACTGGTGTACGATACAAAATGTAAATGAAATGAGAAATGACATTTGGAACCAAAATCAGACAACTGCACAGAAAGAGTTATAGAAAATGTTATAGGCCTTTTTATTGATCTTGCTGATTTTTCTGTCTCTTTAACTATCCCCTTTACTTCATGTTTAAGACATTAAGGATATTTTCTCATGTCAAAATGAGCTCCAATAAGTACAAGCGGAAGTATACTGGAAGGGCCGCATTTGAGGCCAGAAACAAATTGCTAGATAGGGTTTCCAAACAAGTTGCTTGAATTCCCCATACTGACGTACAGCCATTAATACAGAGAGTAATTTTGGAGTATTTTTTGCTTGAGAAGTTGGAGAACATTTTCACATGGAATATCAAAAGTAAATGATACATGAATTATACATTATAGAAGTGTTTTAAGAAAGGCTAATCTCTCTACTTCTATTTTTCCTAGTTTAAAGTATTAGTAGAATGTTAGGAAACATAAGGATTCAAATGTATGAAAATGTGGTGCAATTCAGAATTAGTTTTCAGCACACCGTGACCCAGAAAAGACATGTTTTCCCCAAAAGTGTTATTTGCTTCTGACGCCACCTTTCGGCCATTTCATATCAGACGATGGGAGGAAACCCTCAACTATAATCTCATTGGCTGAAAACATCGAACCACCTTACATGATGAAATGTTTGTATATGATGTGACACCCGTGGTGGGTGGAGAAATCACTATATAATATCTGATCTGTGTATCAGCAATTTGTAAGCTCCAGAAATCCCTTCTGAAGTGTTACCCGGCCGTATTTGAGTGTTGGTCATCCTGATCAATAAACCTTGTCAAAGGCTGGAACGCTGGTCTGGGCTCATTTATTTCAAAGTATTATTATTTATTTTCCTTATCATATGGTAGCATCGTACGGTTGTTGATCCATCGACCAGAGACAGGCCCGTCGCCACAGAGCCTTCCTGCATCCAGTGGTCCTGACCCTTTGAGGAGGCCGTGCTTCACAAGTTCGTTGACTTCGGGACGGCGGCCCGGCTGTGTGCTCACTCGACTTCAGGGTTCAGAGGTAAGCAGATAAACGCATATTTCTGTCCTGCGGTGGGCTGTGCACACTGGCTGCGTGTCGCTCGCCTGGGTCCGCTGAACTGGCAGACGGCTCTCGGAGAAGGGGGGGCGGACTGGCAGGCTGACTCTTTGTGCGTACGAGGTAAGCAAGACCACGTGCCAGCATTTGACGAGGGTTGTTTTGCATGAGTATGTGTTTGTAAGATTGTGTCTCTGTGAAACGTGTGCAGGTTGTGTGTGCCTCTTCTTCACTCTATACATAGAGTGAAGGGGAGGTGGTGGACAGGGATAGAAATATTTAGCATACCTTCACCCTCTGGAATACGAGGGGAAACTTAGGAGTATGTCTTCACCCTCTGGGATACGGGGGGAAGATTAATCACCCGCTAAAATACAGGAGGAGATTAGGAGTATATTTCCCAAACCGACCTTTAACACCTACAAGGAAGGGGAAATTAGATAAAGGGTAAAGGGCCTCACCAGAGAGATATTGGAGACGTCTGTTTCTCTCTGGCACACTATCACAAGAACAAGAGGATAGTGCGAAAAAAGGCCGAGTATCATCCACCAGGGGGTGTACGTGGATGGTTCCAAGAGAGGAAAGGGTTAACCGGCACCAAGTATCACCTACCAGGAATAGACTGATGGGTGATTCACCAACTGGCCTAGTTGAGCTTTACTAGGTCAACTTAGAATAATTTAGTGGATGATTGGGATCTTTCTTAAAGTGTAGTAATTCGGAGTATGAAAGTGGTGAAGTTGAAATTTTTGAAAATTTGAAATCTTTATATGTATTGTGTACTAAGCTGTTAAAACATGTTTTTATTGGTGTTGTCTGTTTGAAAAGTTTTTGTCGCTTATTGCCTGCTTACGCTGTGTATTGTTTATAAAGAGGAAAACTTTTGGAGTCCTGATGTCATGTTTAGATAGTGTGTAAAATACTCCCCAAGCAGATGGATCATCCGTCCATCACTGAATTAGAATTTAGACTTGTCATTATGATTTTGGAACAGTGGATAGAAAGATTAGATCAACTACAAAAATTGATTCAGGAACGTCGTGGGTACAATCCAGCTGATCGACATACAGTAACTGATGCAAGTGCTCGTATAGATTTGACTTTAAGTCCAAGGGAATTTTTACTGGCAGTCAGACCCACCAATGACGCATTGAATGAGCTTGCGCGCAGAACATATACTTTGCTTGATAAGTACAACCGTGAAAATAGTAGTGATGCCCCCTAGTGGTCGATTGGTTTGAAACACCTGACTAGGTACATGCAGGAATAACGTTGCCATACTGTTAGTAAGGTTCTAGAGCGCCCCCTGCAGGGCCACAGTTACTGAAATAAAGAAACAAAAATACATTGAATTACATTTGCACTACATTTTTCACTTGCTTGCTTACTTCTATTGAAACTAAAAATTAACCCTTTCTGCATGAGCAAAGCTTCTGGTTCTTTACCAGTGCACGCGCAACACACATGCACGAACAAAAAGAGCAACGCTAAAATAAAGTGCACAACTCAATGTTTGCACTCAACAGATGGACACTGCTATCACAAAAGCAGAATTAGCAGTTGCTATCGAAACTGTAAAAGGTTGGATAGCAGATTTGGTAAGAGTGCAGAGGACCCTCGAAGAACAGTTGGAGATAAACGTAGTAAATTTAAACATAGAACAAACATTAGAGTCAATCATTGACCCAGAATTGTATGTGCAAACCTGTATGGGAAAATGTTTCCAAATTGGCTATCTCAATAGAAGAAGGAGTGAGCAGGCTTGAACGCATTACTTCCCCCTAGTGGCCAACTGTGGTATTTTTGGAAATTTGTTGTCTCAAACTAGAAATTGTGGTTTTCCAGACAGTTGATGTTGTATTGTACTGTTAGAAGACTGTGATTGTATTTGGCAGATTTTAAAAAGGCATGACTCAGCCATTGTGCAATTCCGCGCCGATGTTTTAATAAATGTAAAATGAAATGTTAGAGTGTTAGCAAAGATCAGGTCACTGTGGATTGGAAACAATTGGGAACTAGTTTGTCCAGGCACTGAGAGAGTGGTCAACCTGAAGAGGCTGGATGGCAGGGGTAAATGAGAGAGCTTATAAATGCACCCGAGTTTGTAACTGCGAAGCCCTCTTGCGAAATATCTCAGTGCACCCCTGGGTACCTAAAAAACGTGAACTCCCTTCACACGAGCACAGGATAACTATAAGAACTTTCCATCCTTGTGTTTATGCTTGTCAAGAATGTGTGATGCAGTGTGCATTAGTGGTCCTAAATGACAGATTGCGTATACCCTATTCTAGGAAAAGGGGAATGGTATTTACCCCACCTATGATTAGGGAAGTTGCAGTAAATACCCCGTATTCAAATCTGAGGTATTTGGCCCTGACACAGCAGGAAGGCATACAGTATTTAAAACTGCGCCCCAGGAAGAAAGCCACTGTCGACCTTCCTATGTTTAATGAAGGAATAGTGCAGGTTGCGGTCACTGAAAAGGTTAGATGCGACTGCAAAGAGCTCCGCCCGCACGGTAAAAAGTGTATACCAGAACTATCTCACGCTCATTGGCAGGAAGTGAGATTAATTCATCCGTGTTCCAACTGTCAAGACGAATGCCCTTCCACTATTGGGAGTCGAATCTATGAGTGGTCAGATCGGAGAGTGAGTGCTCTGTTTAGTAACGATAAGGTTGTAAAACACAAGGGCACTCAGACTGACCAGGACCCCACAGAAGAAAATGAGTTTCAGGTGCCAACCCTGAGTTCCCTGAGTTGGGCAGCGGTGTGGCGGTATCTGTTCCTTTTGACTCAGAGCTTCCAATTCTATCAGCAACCCGATAGGCCACTAGGTCAGAGAAACTACGTGTCGGCATATTGTAATAGATTTACAAGGGAGGACGAGCTAAGACAACTCATAGTACGCACGCAGTGCTGGTCGCCAATGAGCCCACAAATTGTCCCATTTGAATTTAATTCTATGGACAGCATGCCTTGGCACTAAGACCAAGGGCTGGTGGAAAAGGCCTATAACCAGTGGCGCCACCAGTGGTCATAACCGTAAAAAGGTCTTCAGAAAATCAAGATGATGCAGGTAGGGGGCGCAGGGCTCTCTCAGGGAGAGCAAGAGCTAATTGAAGTAGGTACGTCCCACTCTTCTGCAAACCCAGATTTTCCAAGGTTGGTTAAGGAAGCCCTAGCAGATACAGTAGGATCATGGCAAGAAATTGACGCTCACATTATGCAGATTCGTGGTGAGTGTACAGACAGGGAAAATATGAAAACATATCAGGAACAGAGCAAGATTAGGGATCTAAGAGAGAGAATAGGGAAGATTCGCTTTGAGGAACTCTTGATCATATCAACAGCTATCGTAAAGGAGCAATTAAGTAAATCTCAGGGCCAGGGGAAAAGGAAAGGAAGGTTCCCCCGTGTACAGCACAGCAATGGATGTAAACAAGGTACAGCTGGAGTGAAGAGCATTGGGTACAGGATAAGAAGGAATGGTACCATCCAAATTAAAGGGCACATCCCAACACAGGTCCATAAGTTCACAGAACGGGTACACCAAAAGCCATGTTCACCACAGCATGCTCCGGTGCTTTATAATAAGTCCAAATTAGAATGTAGATATAAAAAGTAAAAATGCGATGTCATTTGAAGTCATCATCAGAGCAAAAGGTTCTGAGGGATAATTAGGTACTGACAAAAATGAGAATGTAGTGCACTGTATGTGGTTGAAAATTTATTGCCAGAGAAAGCAGCTATGTTCGTACATGAAATGATTGTTCACCAGACAGAAAATGAAAATTGGTTTGTGGAAAAGATATCCGAAATAACTAAATGACATGTGGTTTTGTGGAACATCTCAAGCATTTAAAATGTGTGACTTTTCGCTGGTTCTTTTTACCTTTTACAAATAACTCAATGAACAAGGGTTGAGAGGGTGAATGGTCTGGGATGAGGCAACGTGAGGGTTTGACGAGTGTCGGGTTAGAGAAGGTTGGGGGGTTCCCATTGATTTAACAAGTCCACATGCGTATGTCAAAATTACCCGGAGCAGAGAGCATTCAAAGCCTTGTGGTCAGGGCAGCAGGAAAATAGTTTAATGGCTAAAAACACACCTGGTATGACATCCACCCCTATGGTAAAATATTCTGAGGGGTTGGGGGACAACCAATAGCCACCCCCATCTCTGCACCAGTAGGGACTGGAGTGCAAGGAGTACCTTTCCCATTGCAGGTACTATTAACTGGCACCTGCATAAAGAGTTGTTGGGAAGTCTGTATTACAAACAGTGCATGCTAAACATTCATTGAGCTCTGGAGGAGTATGAGTACAGCACTAAAATAATTGAGCTAATAATTTGTAGTGGGGTATTGACACCTGGACTGGCAGCTATCCCCAGCAGACTATGGTCGGTGAAGAGTAATAATGTGGGTTGTTTGAATATGAATCCTGTTGTTGTTATGATAAAGACGGGGCACCATATCCAAGCGTACCGCAGTGCAAAATCTTCCAGATTGTGGGAAAATATTCTTGGTCATACAGGAATGACTTTGTTCCATTGGGTTAAAAATTATATGACACAGTACAGCTGTAAAATATGAATGACAGATTGAAGAGATTTCTAGTTATTGCAGATTAAATCGCTGCTTGATGAATTTTTTGAAGCACAGCACAGTGAGTCGAATGAGTGAACATTGTTGCATTATGGGTTAACAACAACAACAAAATTGTTGAAAACGGGTATTGTTCTATACGGATAAAATACCACCTCCTGTGTAGAAGCCTATTTAATTTGATCAGTTTGGGACCTCAGAAGGTCATCCAGAAGAAGTGAAAAGACGAGGCCCTAGGCGAGGCTCTCAGCTTCACTTGAAGTGCCAGAAATTCACATAAAAACTAAGCAAGGGGCTAATTTGCTTACTACTGATTGCAAAAAGTGAGGGGTTCCTTTCTGATAAGTATGAAGAAAACAGGGTGAGGAAATTGACAAGGAATAAATCTCAGCCAGGGAACTTACACTGATGGCTGATGGCTGAGAAGCACACTAAGTGATAACTGGTAAAAAAAATTGCCAGCGTAAGAGGGAAACAAAATTGGAAAGGTTTGATTAATAAGGTAAAAGTAAGTGTGAAAAACGGGTTGAGGAG
>JBCATW010000159.1:0-10943 GCA_038406705.1 Eurycea bislineata
AAAGAAATTTTGCGCTGAATGTCAAAGTTTCTGCCACCTGAGGCATCTAAATAATTCATAAACATTTCGAACCACTGATCCCAAGGTACTAGAGGATCACCAGGATTCGGTAAGAAAAGAGGGGGAAGAGGAATGTTAGCAGCCGACATGGCAAAGCCAAACTGCACAGTTGGTTGTTGCGGACTAAGAATCACAATGACCTTATGAGAATCAAAAGAAGTAGTGTGAGACACCACACAACAGGGAACAATCTCAAAGGTAATCACCAAGTGAAAATAAATAAAAAGAGCACAGCAAAGAAATACACAAGAAAAACAACTTCTCAATTGCTCTTAGAGAAATTGCAACAAAATTGCATTGCATTGCATTGAAGTACAGGCTCCTAATATTGAAATTTGTGCACACAAATTGTAAAGCACACTTGAAATGAAGAAAAACAAATGCCACTGCCTCATTAACCACCAATCATGCATCACACAACAAGCAAATATTAAAAGAAATGGCTCAGCTAATGCCCAGAGAGAAGAGATAACCGGAAACTGGCCGAAGTCCACAGGAGGATCGATAGGAAGATATCCAGCAGTGTCCGGAAAGTCAGCAGGGTCTCTGAAGCAGCATCCTGGAGGCTGGCCAATGAGAAGGAGGAAGAACAGGAGGGAAGCCTGAAAACAGAAAATAAGAGCATGGAGGCTACATATACAAAATTGCCTATGTGTTTTTTCCTTGAGAATTTCCTATGTGAATCCCGAGCTTGTGTCTGATAATAATGAGTCTGGTGTTGCTTTTTGTTCTAACAATTGTTATGATGAATATGACTCAAAATGTGTTTTGATTTGTAAATCATTAATTGAAAACATTACCATCACTCTGCTGAAAGTTCATCAATCTTCTATACTTTTTTTTTTTTTTTTGAAAATATTTTATTATAGTTTTAAACATAAACATGAGTAGATACAATGCAGTTCGTATAATGTAAGATCAGCATGAGTGGTCATGACATTCTGCATGTGAAAGCATGATTCAATACTATCAATACAGCGAGTTTCGAAAATGACATTCCTTTTTACATTAATAATTTGTAATAATCAGCATTCGGTACGGTGGGTGAGGGGGTATACAAACATATCTCTATAGTACTTCAATATGGTGTGGAGTGGAAATATAGGGTTAACACGAATATGATACATGTTATATATTACACAAATGGGTGGTACATGTAAAACATCTTATCTTGTTTTTTGCTTTTCAATCCGATACATAATAAAGTATGTCTATCCTGTAGACTTGACATTAATAATAAGTAGCTCATTATGTCAGGTTTGGTCTGGGATGCATACCGAGTCTGCTCGTGGACTCTGTTGTCAATTGTACAACAGACTCATAAACATTATTGTGGTACAAATTTCATGTCTTGTCTGAAGTCGTTCCACTGACGTATATTTTCCTGTTTATGTGTGGAATCTGGCTGTCGTATCATCGTGTTCCGTGCATATTGAGTATGTCTATCAAAGGCTTTTGACCATTGTGTTGTGGTCGGTGATGTGTCACATTTCCAGGTCATGGCTATTTGTTGTATAGCAGTTACTGCCGCAAGCTTCGCAAATTTAATTTTCATTTTAATATGTTTCGTCATCGGGAATAGGCCCAATAGCCAGATCTTGGGGTCATCCTTGAACTTGTGTCCTGTGGCTGTGGTAACAGATTGTATTATGTGAGACCAGAAATTCTGTAATGAGGTGCAAGACCACATTAAATGTAAGTAACTAGGAGCACTTGTGTTACATTTAAAACATTTATTATGATAACGTGGATTTAAATGTTGGAGTCGGGCTGGGGTTAAATAGGTGCGATGTAATAAATTATATTGTATAAATTGCAAGTTGGCAGCTCTGGAGACTTCTTTAACATTGCTTAATATTCTGTTCCATTGTGGGTCGCTAAATTCCAATAATAGGTCTGATTCCCAGTCTAATCTACATTTCAAAGGGTGGGTTATTTTGTATTGTAGTAGTGCATTATATAGCAATGTTATTTGCCCTTTGCCTGGTGTCGAGTCATGGAGGAGTTGTAGAATTAGGGTGGTCGAGGGTTCCTCGCTGATATCCGCCCATGTCTTTGTGGATGCGTGTCTTAGTGCATAATAATGTAAAAAATAACTTTGCGGGATTGAGTATTTCCTTTGTAGCGTTTGGAACGAGTGGAATCCTGTATCACCGAATAGGTCCCCCATATGATTACAACCATTATTCATTAGTAATGTGAAATCAAAATTCTCTAGTAGTTTTGAGAACTCTGGTAATGCCCAGAAATCAGTGTCAGGGCAGTATATTTCAGATATGGCGTACTTGCGTATTATATTTTGCCAGCATCGTTTCACTGATCTAATTATCAGGGGGAATTTGCTAACCTGTTGATCATTGTATAACAGTAGGCCTGACAGTGGTAATGGTTCTATCATAGGTGTTACTAGTAGTGATTCTTGTGTAAGTGTTTCAGATAACCAGCGCGCACCATTTGTTAATACTGCGGCTTGGAAATAAGATTCCAGGTCTGGAACTGCCATGCCCCCGTCAGATATTGGAAGGAATAGTGTGGATAGGGAGACGCGATGTCTTCCCTTGCCCCATATAAATGTGGACATTATACTATTAAATTTTCTAAACCATGTGCGATGTATTATGAGGGGCAATGTCTGAAATAAATACAGAAAAGCTGGCAGCACCACCATTTTTAAGACGGATATCCTTGCAGATACTGATAGGGGTAATTTGGACCATGTTCTAAATTTTTCTTCGAAACGAAGTTGTAATGGGAGGATATTATTAGTGAACAATTATTCAGTAGTAGCCGTGGTGCGGATACCTAAATATGTAAGGGGTTTGCTTGTTATTTTTAGGTTCATAACTCGTGACAGTTCCGCAGAATTACTTCGGAGTGAGCCCAGGGGTAATACTTCAGTTTTGTCCTTGTTTAGTTTTTTTTTTTTTTTAAACTTTATTTATCATTTTTCAAATTACATCACAACATTAAGCCATATATAATCAAAGTCATTACTCTGGTAAAGTTCATTTGTATACATAAAAAGTAAGAAAAAACAGAGATCATTCATCAATTAGTACAAAAACAATTAATATCATAATATACATTTCATCGTATGGATACCCTTGTGAACAGTGCAGATGAACTCTTAGTAAGCAGTAATTCATTCCATATCAATTAATTGTTGCAATTCAGACCTCTATGTACAGTTTAGTATTAATTAAAACCCTGTAAACCATTGATAAAAAACAGAGAAACCCCATAAACCCTTTGACTGTTTCGTAATTCCTATTCGAGGGTAACCTCAAGACTGGGACGCTTATACAGCTAATATCCTGATTCCATAACTTACATTTCCTGGGTCAACAACTCTCACACATTCGTCGTTCCCCGTTCAATTTCTTGTAGATATGCTCTGAAAGGAGCCCAGACCTTCTCTAATCTCTTAAGGGGTTTATACAAGTAGGGCAGCAACTCTGACTGTGTGTTGCAGAATATCATCTCACTCAGCCACCACTTCACTGATATGGGTGTCCCCCTCATCCAGTTTTTGGCTATAAGTTTTTTGGCAACCACTAGTGCCACATTAATCCACTTTTTAGTCGCCACAGGGAGCCCAGGGAGCATCTGCATCAGTACAACCGAGATCGTATTTTCTAGAAGTGTTTCACATACCTTATTTACAATTTTCAAGACCTCAGACCAGAATGCCATTACCGGTGGGCAACTCCATGCACAATGCACAAAATCGCTATTGATCTGGGCACATCCTCTACATTTCACATCATTACTCCCATCTATTACATGTAACAATCTTGGTGTCACGTACGCCTGTGTGAAGAAGTTGTAGTACACCTGCCTTAGTCTCATATTCTGTGCCACTGTGCGTGTGAGGTCACATAGCTCAAACCACTCTAGGTCATCTAGTTCATTACCAAGAATATTCTCCCATTTCGTTCTTATTCTGATATCTCCTGAATGAATTTTATTGGCCACTTTCTTGTAGAGAATCGATATCAGGTGCCTAGTCTCGCCCGAAGTGAGCAGCTCAGATAGCAGAGGGCATTCCTCTGGTTCCTCGGGCACACAGGGCCAGTTAAACCTAATGTAGCTTTTAATCCTATGCCATAGCATTATATTTACCAGGCCTCCCCCTGCCTGTCCCACAATGTCATCCGACTCTCTCAGTCTTCCGTCCAAGAACACATCTGCCAGTTCCACAACATCCTCACTATTCCACTTACTCAGCATTTTTATGTCTAGGGCACCTTTTGAGCCCGCCAGACACCAAATTGGTATGTATTCACTATAAGGGGTGGAGGGTTCTAGTTTCCTAGATATCTGACGCCATACCCTTAAACCTGTCTCAGGTGGTCCCGGGGAGCCCTTCACTTTAAGCTGTGGCATGCACATCAGTGCCTCAATCCTGTACTCATCATACCATCTTTGTTCACAGTACACCGACGGTTCACTCGGATCCGGAATAAACCATCGTGTAACATGCTTCAAAACCGCCGCAATGTAATAACAGAACAAATCCGGCAGACCCATCCCCCCATCCGCATATGATCTGACCAGGATGTCATATGCCACTCGCGGAACCTTGTCCCTCCATATGAATTTTATTATGCTACTTCTACAGGCCTTAAAGAAACTCTGGTTCAGGTATATGGGCACGTTCTCAAATATATACAACGCCTTTGGCAACCACACCATCTTAACCAGGGCCACCCTTCCAGCAAATGATATCGGTAAGTTCATCCATTTCTCTGTTTTGTCAGCCATGTAATTCAGAAAAGTCATCATATTCTGATCAAACATTATTTTCTCTGATTTGGATGCTTGAACTCCCAAATATTTAAAACATTCACCTGTGACTTGCAACTGCGAGGGCAATGCGGCAGCCGCCGGGGGGGGACCACAATGGTACAAAACAGATTTTTGCCAATTTATCACGTAGCCAGAGACTCTACCATGCTCCTCCAAGACCTCCGAAACTAAGGGCATATCTCGCTCAGGGTTCTCCAAGAACAGCAATAAGTCGTCCGCGTACATTGTGACCAGGAACTCCCTACCTCTGCACTTAACTCCTCTGCCTGCCAGTTTATCTTTAAGTTTTAAAATCAATGGTTCAACCACCAGGGCAAATAACATAGCCGAGAGAGGGCACCCCTGCCTTGTCCCCCTCTGTATCCTGATTCGTTCAGTGAGACAACCATTTATATTCACCCTTGCACTAGGAAATCTGTAGAGGAGCCGCACCCAGTCGATAAAGTTCCTGCCCAGTCCCATTCTTTTCATAACTGCAAATAAAAAACCCCACTCAACCGTGTCAAAAGCTTGTTTAGCATCAAACGACACCACCACTGCCGCCGAGCCATTCGGAACACCAGCCAGCACCGTCATCAACCTCCTTATACTCAGAGAGGTCGAGCGCCCTGGTACAAATCCCGTCTGCTCCAGGCCGACTAGCCCTGTCAAACAACCATTTAGCCTACTAGCAAGCACCTTAGCCAGTATCTTTACATCCCCATTAATAAGGGACAATGGTCTATACGACTTACACTGCTTCTCGTCTTGGCCCGGCTTCAACAGAAGGAGTATTATTGCGGTATTCAATGTTTCCTCCCAGACACCCTTATTCAAAGTGTGGTGATAAAGCTGCAGTAGGTGGGGTGCTAGGATATCTATATATTCCCTGTAGAAATCAGCATTTATACCATCCATCCCTGGGGCTTTGCCTCTAGCCATGTCCTTGACTGCCTCGGTAATCTCAGCCACACCCAGCTCTGCATTCAAACATCCATTCTGTTCCTCATTCACTCTTCTCATCTCTATAGTGGAGAAGTATTTATCCAGTGCTTCTCTGTTCGACCCTCCGGTGGTGGTGTACAGCTTGGAATAATAGCTCCACACAACATTTTCTATTTCAACACTCGTCATCACCGGCGTCCCTGTGTCATCACATAGTGCGGAGATAAATGAGGGGTCTCTGTCCTTTCTAATCATGCGTGCCAGGATGGGCCCGGACTTATCCTCATAATAGTATTTTCTAGCAGTTGGTAATCTGCCCAGGGCTCTAATTTCAGATTGTATTTCCTTTGTGTATTGCTCTCTCACATCGGACATCTTGGCAAGAAGTGCCGGTTGCTTGGTTCTATAGTATGCCTCATCCAGCTGCTGCAGTACCACCTCAAGTTGAGCTATTGTTTTCCTAAGTGCCCTCACAATTCCTCCATCCATACTGATCAGATGCCCCCTAATGTAACACTTGAACGCCGCCCATCTAATATCAACTGGAGTGTCTTGCTCAGTGTTAAGCTCAAAGAATTCACCAATCAGCTTTCTGATGGAGGTCGCGTACACTGTGTCTAGCAAGGCCTCTGCATTAAATCGCCATCTCGGCCTGTGGAACGCGTTCGTCCTCCATTTTATGGTGCAATGTACAGGAGAGTGGTCCGACAACGTGCGTGGGTCAAGGGACACCTCACTAACATCCCCAGCCAGGGAGCCGGACAGCAAAATGCGATCTATACGTGTGTATACATCGTGCACCCCTGAATAGAATGTAAATCCCCCTCTGTCTGGGAACCTGAGGCGCCAGATGTCCACCAGGTCTAGTATATCTAGGTACTTAAGCATTTCCTCAGCACTCTTGGCTAGTGGTCTCCTGCCAGTGTTTGATCTGTCTAGCTCCGCACTCAAGATGAAGTTGCAGTCCCCCCCTACAATCCACTGTATATCAGGTCTCAGTGATACTAGCCTAAATATCTCGTGTACAAAGCTTGGGGTGTCCACATTCGGGCCATAGCAGTTTAGAATTCCTAGGGGAATGTTGCCTAGTCTTCCTGTCGTCACCACGTATCTGCCAGCAGAGTCAGCAGTGACCATCTCAGAGGTGAATTGAAGACCCCTTCTTATTAATGTCGACACCCCTCTGCTCCCGCTATCAAAAGTAGCCGAGAAAATCTGTCCCCCCCACTTTTTCCTGAGATCTGAACACTCCTCAGGTCTCAAATGTGTCTCCTGCACCAGACAGATGTCCACCCCCCTCCTGCGTAGCCACGCCAATACTCTTCGTTGCTTCGAGGGTGTGCGCAAACCACGCACGTTCCATGTAGCTATGTGTAATTCAGCCATTATCCCAGTTGTGTGTATTTAGTCTGCACTCAGCTTGTCCCGACTTCCCGTACCCTCCTCTTAGATACACCACAAACATTTTCTTAATACAGTCAGCCCTCCTTACCCACCCCCTAGGCACATCCCCAATTGATGCGTCTATTCCCTTAACTGACTCCTCTCCATAAGTGCACAACCTTCTAACAACCGTTGCAGCTACCATCATGAAGAGAAGAAACAAACTTTGTAAAAAGAAGTGGAGTACACGTGGAGCAGCGAGCAGGCACCTAAAGTGTAGTAAGGGAAGTTACGCAAGAACCGAGCCAGATTAAAAATGATGAGACACAAGAGATAGTGAACACTGTGAGCGAGTATGTGTTAATGGTAGAAGGAAGAGCGGTGGTGCCTTCGTGCACTATTGAAGTGAATGAAAATCCCGTGCTTATGATCATAGACACAGGCTCACCATACACTTTGCTTAACTCTGATACGTATGGGAACTTAACCAAGGAAGACTTACAAAAACCTGTGATAAGCCCGTATGGGTATGGGGGAACCCCCATTAGCATGGTAGGATGTGCCAATGTGGTCATGAAATTCGGAAATAGAGAAATAAGAGCTATGGTGCATGTGACATCCAAGGGCAATAATTTACTAGGGTACCCAGAAATGGCTGCGTTGGGTATGGTCATCACACCAGGCGCCCGCAGGGTGGTATGTAGTGTGGATGAGAATGCCTGTGATAAATGGAGCAAGGAATTCTGGGATGTTGTGAACAATAACATTGGTAATGTGACCGGAATGATGCACAGAGTGGTTCTTAAGAAGGACTATTCACCATGCGTACACAAGGCAAGGGACATACCGGATGAGGTCAGAAGTGAGGTCAAGGAGGAAATCAAAAGATTGTGTGATGCTGGGGTGATAGAGGAGGCATATGAATCTGAATGGGTATCACCATTAGTAGTCGTTCATAAACCAGACAACCGGGTAAGGCTCTGCATAGACCTGTCCGATTTGAACAAACAAATCATTATGGACCACTACCCGTTGCCCAAGATCAAAGACATCCTCACTGCCCTGGCTGGGTCCAAAGTATTCTCCACTTTGGACATGACAAATGCCTACTATCAAATTCGCCTCCATCCCCAAACCACAAAACTTACCACGTTCATCACTCCTGACGGCTTATATCGATTTTTGAGAATGCCTTTCGGCTTAGCTACTGCGGCCGCAGTGTTCCAAAGAGCCATGCATAAGATACTGGAGGGAGTGATTGGAGCGTGTTGTTTTCAAGATGACGTGATTGTCCATGCCAGTAACATCAGAGAACATGACAGTGCACTCAAAGAAGTGCTAGAGAGGTTCAGGAAATTCGGAGTCACGCTCAAGCGAGAAAAATGTAAATTTGCTGCTGAGAAAGTAGAATTCCTGGGGCACACCATCACGGGTGAGGGAATCACACCAAAGGGTTCACTGGTCTCCTCCATTGGCAACATGCCCATTCCCAAAACTGCCCAAGAAATAAAGTCCGTACTGGGCTTAGCCGAATTTTATCAAAAATTCATTCGAGACTACTCCACAAAAGTAGAGCCCATGAGAAAACTCTTACGCAAAGGTCAGGAATTCGTGTGGGAAGAGGAACAACAAAAATCGTTAGATAATCTTAAGAAGGAAATTTCAGAAGCTGTCACCTTAAAACCATTTGACAAAAGGCACAGAACCATATTGACCACTGATGCCTCAAATGTAGGACTAGGCGCAACCCTCTCTCAAGTAGGAGGAAACAGTGAAAGAGTAGTAGCCTTTGCGTCCAGGGTCCTGAGTCCCGCGGAGAGAAAACTCTCCACGATTGAAAAAGAGACCTTGGCGTGCTTTTGGGCATTGACCCACTTCCGCACCTGGATCTGGGGAAGACCCGTGTTAATAAGAACTGATCACAAGCCACTGACCAACTTGCTCACAGCCAAAGGCTCGGGCAAGGCAACCACCCGCATAGCCAGATGGTACGCCCACATGCTTGAGTACGATTATGCAGTCGAGTACCTACCGGGAGCTAAGAATTTGCAGGCAGACTGCCTATCAAGGCTACCGGCAGCTGACAAAGATGAAAGGGTAGAGAACGTATTGAGCAAATGTGACAGAGAGATTGTACTGGTGAATCAGATAAATGACAGAAGAATCAAGGGTGTGTCTGAGGATGAATGGAATGCGGCTGTTGAGAGTGATGGAGATCTACAAATGATAAAAAAACAAATCCTCAAGGGTTGGCCCATCAGACAAAACACACTACAGGAACCCATGCGTGGACTATGGGTGATAAAGGATGAGTTATGTGTAGTGGATGAAAAAGTGATGAGAGGCACGAGACTGATGGCACCTGATTCACTCAAGATAAAACTTATGGAGATCGCCCACGAGGCCCATGGGGGCATGTCGGCTATGAAAAGATCTCTAAGATCAATCTATTGGTGGCAAAGCATGGACAGGGATGTAGAGGGGTATGTATCTGAGTGCCCTGAATGCATGCTGGCAGACAAAACTAAGAAAATAACGGTCACGCCCCTCAGACCCACCGAGACCCCCAGCAAGCCGTGGGAACACGTGGCAATTGACATCACTGGGCCCATACAAGGCATAACGGGGGAACACAGAAATGTAGTGGTATTGATTGATTACCTGTCAAAGTGGGTGGAGACACGAATCTGTGGACTAGTCACCACAGAAGTCATCATCACATTTTTGATGCAGGTTTTTGGGAGAGAAGGGATACCCAAGCAGATAACGAGCGACAACGGGGTCCAATTCACGTCACACACTATGAAGTCGTTTCTCAGTGAGAATGGCATCACCCATGTTAGAACAAGCTTGTATCACCCTCAAGGTAATGGGCTTGTCGAGAGATTTAACAGGCAGGTCAAGTCAGTGATTCAAATGGCTAAACGCAAGGGAGAGAATTGGGAAGAAAACTTGGAAATATATGTAAATCAGTACAGATGTGTACCAAATGGGGTCACAGGAGTATCACCATTTGAGATAATGAGGGGCAGAAAGCCTGTGAACAAACTGTGCCCCAATTGGGTGAGAACTGAGAACAGCGACCTGTCTGCTGCGTTACCCGCGATAGCAGACAAGACCAGAGTGTACAAGGAAAAGTACGAGCGCCAGTACAACGACAAACACAACGCCAGAACCAAACAATTTGAGCCAAATGCATGGGTGCAAGTGCTGAAGGGAAAACGCCCGTGCAAGGGAGATTCCAAATTCCATGATCCGGTAAAAGTAAAAGAACAGCATGACAAAACCATTGTCACCGAAGACGGAGGACACCACCACAAAGACAGGGTGGTTCCTTTGAAAAAATACGTCAATACAGAAGGTGCCACACCCTCTTGCTCCCAACAATCTCAGGAAGAACACACACCTGATGAGAATGCACCATCGACCAGCACAGAGACATCTGGTAAGAGAAGAGTGAAGAAACCCGTGTGGCACCAGGATTATGCATGTGACTGAACAGTGCCAACCAGGCTCACCTCATGGAGCCTCAATTCATTTGTGACCTGTTGCCAATGTGATCCCTGTACAACCTGTTATGTTTTGTTTCCCCTTGTTGCACACCGTTTACAAAAGGGACATATGTTGCATCCCAACTTGATGGCTTGGCCACTCCCCCTGCATTCCCCTCCTATCCCCCAGTGATCATAACCAGTGGGCAGTGCCCAGTGTGCTGTCACCCTGTGTCCCCCTGACCCCAGGCAGTTACCAGAGATCCACATGTAAGC
>JBCATW010000160.1:0-10939 GCA_038406705.1 Eurycea bislineata
GGCTAAGGAGTATCCGCCATTTATCATTAAACAATGTCGGAAAAGGGCTCGAAACACCCACAGAGAGGTTACTCTCAGCCCTAGAGAGAAAGATCTTCAACAACCAAGTAAACTCATTTTCAGTACTACGTTCACGTCCCATTCCTACAAAATTGCTAAGGTTATTAATAAGCATTGGCCAATACTAGCACGAGAACACAAAGAGGTAGGTAAGCCACTAATGGCTTACAAGAGAAGCCAAAATACTAGGGACAAATTGGTCCATAGTGACATTAGAAATGACAAAAGCTCTTCAGCCGATGACCAGACATTAGAGCGCATGTGGGGTTATAAGGAATCGAGTACTCTCCCTCCGGTTATGGGTAACTACCCATGTGGGTCTTGTAGTATCTGTCCTGCTGCCATTTCTGGCTCCCAAATTGACCTGGGTCGCCCGACAAAATGGACCCTTAGAAATCACACCAATTGCAACACAATGTGGGTCATATATGCCATTAAGTGCCCATGTTCATTAATATATGTTGGGCAGACCGAACGCATTTTCAAAGAACGGTTTATCGAGCATAAAAGCCGAATACGCCGTGGCAAAAGCAATGCCCCCTTAGTGGAGCACTGTAATCAAATGCAGCATGGCCCTGATTCAATTAAGTGGGTCATCCTTGAGGTGGTTTTTGCACCAGAACGTGCCCAAAGGATGAAAAGACTCACAACTAGAGAGAATCACTGGATTTACCATCTGGGGACGCACTTAACTGGGCTTAACAAAGATTTTAGCTGGAATAGCTAAGTTGAGTTGTCATTGTAGATGCATTGGATCTAGTCCATCTCTGCACGACACTTATACGTCCACCATCTGTTGGTAGCGTTGGGTCTATGACAGGTTTACTATACATTCTGTCATATATATAAAATAAGTATCACATCATCTAGCCAAACTACAATGGCAGATGTTTTATGTATACGGACGTATACGGACTATGGGAGTTATTACCTGTTGTTAACACAAAAGATCACGCCTCCGACCCGATTTTGTGAAACTACGTACGGGTCTCCGATGCAATCTAACATTTACGGTGGCAGTGTTTTTGGTTGCCTTAGTAATGTCATGCAGCCGATCACATGACTTTTGTAGACGGGCGTGGTCACGTCTACGCCCTTCACACGTCATTACGCTCCGTAGCGATGTCGGTAATGGGGTCAGCCGTATATAGACGCTGGGCGAAGCGTGTTTCACACACGCCACAAGACGAAGCATGCGGTCCATGCTGTGCATTCTTTTCACAGACGGTAAGTTTTCCGTAGATCTGTGCGTACGCGTCCAACATCCTCGTTTGGGTGCCTAGACATTCGTCGTCCCATTTTGTGGGATCTCTGTCTTCTGGCAGTGTTCAAACGGAACTCTGTGTTTTGAGTAGGTTACCATGGGTCCTTATTGGATATTGTTGGTTCTTTTTTCTAGAAACTGTAGAAACTACCTTTCACCCATCTAAAACGACTGCGGCTTCCACAACCAAAAACAGTTGGGGTAACAACACAAACCTTTGGTTTGTTTTAAAATAGGTAAGATGTATACTGTTATGGCCATTTGTTTGACTGCTGGCAGTTAGAAGCTTAGAAAACCTAATGTTAATAGGTCGGCTGATTTTTTCTGATTTTTCTGATTTTTTATTCTTGTACCTTTTCAATACAGCGGCGTATACAAGAGTCTGCCGTCATATCATTGATAGAAATAGAAGACTAATGCTACCGTTGTGTACAGCTAGGCTTACATCTAATGTCGGAGGGCCAACTGACACATGCAGGAGGTCAGTATGTAGTTCTCTGTAATTAAAGCCTCATCCCCAAAGCACTTAGTCTAAGGGTAATAATATGGGCATGTTCCCAATTTGATAGCTCCATGTTCCGCCATATGACAAATAGAGAATCTAATGTAGATTTTTCTTGCACTGCAGATTCTAGGGTGAAATAAAAGCACGTTGGATATCTTGCCACCAGTACGGAGTATCAGCTATCAGCTTCTTCAAAGTATGTTGTGTATTTCTATTAGTGTGCAACAGGTGTGCATGTATGAAAGCTGGGTGTTTGTTGTAAACAAAAAGGAAAAAATTTGGGTAGAAGGGCACTTGGCTTGCCCCTCTTTCTTCGTTTTATTAGTGTGTACGTTGTATTAATGTGTATATGTGAATGACATCATGGAAACCGTGTAAATCAATCGAGTATACACCACTGGACTTACAAGTGATGTCCTAGATAGTGTTTATAGTTCCACAAATAAATATGGACCTTGCAGTAGGGGGCCATAGGTTTGAGCTCCGTTCAACAGTGTTTTGTTTTAACAATTTGGTTTGTCTCTCTTGATTAGAGTCACTATGAATGCTACTATGGAAAATAAATGTATAGTGCACCATACAGTTAGACACATATACACATATATGTGTATATAGAACCTAGATTGACATGTAATATTTGGTATACATCTCAAGTATTGTGTTCTTTTGTATTTTGTATGGATATATAAATATGTACTAAGGACATATCTCAAGTTGCTACATTTGTGATTTCAGATCTACCTCATACCAGTTAATTGTGGCATCCCGATATTGTGGGAGAATAACAAAGTCCCTGAGGAGAGTGCAGTAATTTTACAATCCAAGCACCGAAACAACAGGCCATGTCGGACATAACTTTTTCTCTCCACCATGTCATATGAAATACATATGCCGTTGAAAAAATTAATGAAATGTATTGTAAATATTTGTCTTTTTTATGTATTGATATAAGTGTTGGTCAATGAAATTTGTAACTTTTGTACAAAAGTGATTGAGCCTTAGAAGGCCCATAAGAATTTTAATGAATTGTTTGTAATGAATGCACAAATACATTTGAAATATTTTTTCTATAAAATGTGGTGTTGTCGCTGTTACACTGTGTGTGTAAATTGATCTGAAATTATTGATATATAAAAACACTGTTGTCTGTGATACGGCTGTTTAGCCATCAAGACATTCTTGAATTTTGTAGGTTTAGTGGGAGGGACATCCAGCGTTTTGTTCTATCTTTTAAGTATTCTAATAGTTCAGCATAGTTTGCTGTGTAGAGTTGTGACTCAGATGTTGCTATCTTCACTCCTAGGTATTTAAATGTGGTATTACTAAGTGGTATGTCAATGTTATGTAGACCTCTGGGGGCATTGTTTCCTACAGGGTAATATAGTGATTTTTTTAGGTTGAGTGTAAATCCCGAATATTTGCCATGATCATGTATGAGTTGGAGTAGCTGGTGACTATATTTTGGGGGGTCTCCCATAATTATTAATAAATCATCTGCGTATGCTATTGCTATGTTGTTTATTCCCCCTATTTTTATCCCTGCGTCTGCCATTTCATCTCTCAATCTGCACATCAGAGGTTCCATACAAATAGCGAACAGGGCCGCTGACAATGGGCACCCTTGACGTGTACCCCTGTTTAATGTGAATCTACCAGTTACAGTGCCATTCACCGATAGAACTGCTGATGAATTGGAGTATAACGCTTCGATCCATCGGCAGAAGGTCTCTCCGAACCCCATTTTCCTAAGTACTACTCCAAGGTATCTCCAGCTAACCGTGTCAAATGCTTTAAAAGCATCGAAGGATATGATCCCTGTTTTGTCTGGTATATTGGTATATTGGATTATGCTTAAAACTCTCCGAATAGCTGATGCAGTAGATCTAAGTGGGACAAATCCACATTGGTCAGGGTTTATTAGTTGAGGGAGTAGAGGTAGCAGCCTTGTCACTAAGATTTTTGCGAGTATCTTTATATCTGTGTTTAGTAGAGATAATGGTCTGTAGTTATCACATTGTGTTGGATCGGAATTAGGTTTGGCGATTAGAACCATCTTTGCTGTGTTTAGTGCTTTTGGTAGTTCACCTTTTTCATATATCGCCTCAAAGAGACTTAGTAGTGGTGCTGTCAATTTGTCTCTGTAGTGCTTATAGAATTCTCCACCCAATCCATCTGGCCCTGGTGCTTTCCCATCTTTGAGCTGTCTAATTGTATCTTGTATCTCTTCCATGGTTAGGGGAGAATCTAATTTTTCCGCTTGTTCTGGGGTTAATGATTTCATATTTATTCTTTCAACATAATTAATTAGTTCTTCATCTAGTGATGTGTCATGGGCAGAATAAAGTGATGTCATATGTGTTTGAAGTGTGTTCAATATTTCTATAGGGTCTGTAGTCAGTCTACCTGTTGGTGTATTGAGTTGTGTTATCATGCATTTACTTCTCTCTGCT
The DNA here is from genome assembly GCA_038406705.1 of Eurycea bislineata. Lineage (NCBI taxonomy): Eukaryota > Metazoa > Chordata > Amphibia > Caudata > Plethodontidae > Eurycea > Eurycea bislineata. The sequence goes on from JBCATW010000160.1 coordinate 4,280, forward strand.
CTTACCATTCTGGCTAGGAGTGTTGTTGGTTTGTTCTGTTGCCAGTATCTATATGATGACTTTGGTTTGTCCAATATTGCCGCTTCTGTATTAGCAAGAGTGATATATTTTGACCTTTCTTCTCTTATTTTTCCCAATATTGCGATGTCTCCTATTTCTAAGTATTGTTTGTCTAAATCTTTTAGTGTTGTTTCGGATTTACGTAAATCTTTTCTGGTTTGTTTTAGTGTGCTCGATATCATTGGCCCAATAGTGGCGCATAAATAACATTTAAGGGCTGCCCATCTGTCTTGCGGAGAGGTTTCATCTGGTTTATTAAGTGTTAAAAAGGTATCTAAAAAATCAGTCATTCTTTCTTCGAAAACAGAATCTGTTAGTGCATATTTACGAAATGACCAAAAATGTATCTTTGAGTAATTTCTCAACCAGTCTAGTTTTAGTAACACAGCATTGTGATCAGATATTGCATTATGTAGTATACAGATATTTTTAACACATGAATATACTGTTGCATCTATTAGGAAACGATCAATTCTTGAGAAGGTGTTATGTGCTGTTGAGAAAAATGTAAAACCCTTTTGTCTAGGATAGGATACTCTCCACACATCTACTAGTGAATATGCAGACATTAGTTCCAATACCAGGTTAGCACTACCAGTCAATGGTCTAGGCCTAGTTGCTGATCTGTCTAGTTTGGAGGAGAGAACTAAATTATAGTCTCCTCCTATTATCCATGGGGCAGTATCCCAGCGAGCCAATATTGAAAATATATTTGTGAAGAATGTTGGGGAATCAAAAGGAGGGGCATAAATGTTTGCTAATACTACTGTTTGCCCTAGTATTTTACATAATATGAATACGTAACGCCCTTCTGTGTCAGTCAGTACTTCATCTGTTTGAAATGGAAGACCCGATCTGACCATCGTTACTACTCCTCTTGTATGACCCTTAAATGAGGTTGCGTGTTTAGCTGATCTCCATCCCGCCAAAAAACCTTCTAGTTCATCTGAGCACAAGTGGGTCTCCTGTATGAAAAGAATATCTGGTTGTTGTGCAATACAAAAATGTTCTACTCTGCGGCGTTTCACTTTATCCCCCAATCCCTTAACGCTCCATGTCAGCACTGAAAGGGTTAATATTTCATTTCTATCTGCTATTCTTATCAGTAATTAGATTTTTGCCCAGTTTTGTCTTGTCATTGTTCGACTCTCCATCTTTAATAATATTTCTTCACTCAAACATCATGTTCTCAGCCCAATCATCCCCCGGCTCCACTCTTTCAGATGCGCTCTTCATTTTATATTCTCTACCTACAACGTGTAGGTAATGTTTAACATTCATAACTAGTTTAACTATTAATTAAAAATTGTCGAAAAAGAACAAAGTAAGACTAGCAACTGGACAGTCTCACTTGAGTAGGTTTGGAGAACCACTAGGTGATGCCTCTGCCTCCCCCCCGCACCACCTTTTATATGCAATTTGTCACTGTTTACTACTTATCAACTGTCTTCACCATCCTCACCCATATCACAATTTTCTATTGCGTAATGTTCATTAGTTATTATCTCCAGCCACATTTGTACACATGCTCAATTAATTTTCTATATATCACTTATCTGCATTATATGCTGTTCAAAATTTATAGTTGTACATATCTGCTTTATATATTTCTCAGTCTCTAGGCCGTTTAGTTCATGAGTACTCATTTTAAATATCCGCTCTCTCTATTTCAGTAGTCATTTGTCTTTGTAGATTCTTACCATATATGTTTTAATGTTTATCATCATGTTGTTCAGTTCATATATCGCTTTCTTCGATTCGAAACTGTCTTCTTATAGTTTAAATTGCATTTTTCAGTTTGTGATATTTCATCTCTTGATTTCTGCCGTATTTAGCTTCTTTTTTCGAATGGCCTCTGACATGGCTCTTTGGTTCTTTGTCATTTTCATGTATGTTTGTCTAGCGTTCATTGGCTCTGTTCGTAGTGGTGTTATACATCATACGACAGTAGATGGCGTACTTGATCATTTTAGTCCCCGCTTGTCTCGGTTATTGTTACGGCTCATGTCGCTTTCTTATTATTCATGTTGATTTCCAGTGAAACCAGAAGATGGCATTGTGCTCAAATGTTCCATTTTCAGCAAGCAATCAAGCCAACATCATTTCTCTCTGCCATACATTCATTTTGTACATATTTTCCGTTTACATTTCTCATAGTTTGCAGAAGTCCGCGTCATACAGATGCCGCTGTGCTGTTCCATTCAAAGTCATTCAAAGTCTCGTATATTTATCCGTTGCAGTATTTTACTTGCGTCCTGTTACAGCTGTGTGATTATGATGCGCTTTTTCTTTTCATTTATTTTAAATCATTTCTCAGCCTTATTCGTGTATTTGTTGTAAATCCCATGCCAGCAGGGGGCGCGCCCCGTCTTTTCAGTTATCTCTTGGTGGTATCTTTCCATAGACATATGTCGCCCCTCATTCGTTCATGCAAGCCATCGAGGCCACCAGAAGATGGCATCAAATCACACACATGTGCTCCTGTTTATGGGCAGCGCCATCTTATCTTTAGGCATTGTTATCAGTCCGTTAAAATGCGCGCCAGACAATTCATGGATTTCTTAAATTCAATTTAGATTGTTTTTTTTTTTTTTTTTTCATTCATACAAATGAGGAGACAACAGCAAAACATTTGTAAAATAAAGATGTTTCATACCGTTTCTGTAATTATTCTTGTGACGATGCTTCCTCCAGCCGCCGCGGGGTCTCATTATTCGGGTTGTTATTTGTATTTGCATTTCTTTCAGCTGGTATCAGAATGTTCTGTTCTATGTACGCACATGCTTCGACTGGGCATGTAAAGAAGTTTACCTTTCCTTTGTGCTGAAAGCGTAATTTTGCGGGGTACATCATGGCATATATGATATGCCTTTTTCTTAGCATTTCCTTTGCAGTATCGAATTTTTTCCTTGCTTGTTGCACACTCACCGAGACATCGGGGTAGAATGACAGCCGCATGTTTCGATATTCAATCTGTCCTGTTTTTCGTGCCGCCTCCAGCACTATGTCGCGATCCCTGTAATGAAGGAATCGTAAAATTAAGGCTCTTGAGCGTGCTCCCGGAACTGGTCTTGCCCCTCCGATCCTATGTGCTCTCACAACAGAATAGAAGGCTGTAAATCCGGTATCGGGGAATATTGTTTTAATTAAGTCCTCTGCAAATTTAGCTACGTTCCCTCTTTCTGTATTTTCATTTAATCCAAGAATGCGTACGTTATTGCGGCGACTTCTATTTTCCATATCATCTAGTTTTTCTGTTGTCGTTGTGAGCATTCTTTTAATTTCAGTTATCTCTTCTGGGATTGGCGCCAATGCATCCTCCGCAGCCGAGATTCTTGTCTCTGCCTCTGTTAGCCGGCCGGCCAAGTCATTCATACGTTGTTGCATAAGGTCAAGCTTTATATCAATCCGATCTGCTTTTGCTCCGCTTTCAGTGCGGAATTGTCTGATTTCATTCATAATCGATTGCAGGTCCACCTCCGCGGTCATTTCGTTTGGGGCTGTCGGTTGCTGCTGGTTCTCTGACTCTGCTTCAACTGTCAGTGAGCGCCGCCCTTCCCCCATCTCTTGCCTGCGCTCTGTGAAGGGTTTAATACTTTTCTGTTTTTTAGCCGTTTTGGGTGGATTTTCGTTTCTTCTGCTTGCCATCCCTCTCCGGCAGCGTTGTATCTTTCGTTTTCCGTAGTTTTACCAGTTTTAGGGTATCTTTAGCCGTTATTTAGGCAGCGCGGCAGGAGGAGCAGTTCCGCTCACGTCCGCTCAGCACTGCATCCCACGTGGTCTTCCCGATTATGATTTTTTGACGGTAAAACCGTCGGTAAAAACTTACCGACGGTTTTACAGTTAAAGACAATCTCTGTATTTTATTACCGATGTAATTACGATTGTCTTTAAAAAAACCTTGTTAATTACCGACGGTTTTCCATCGGTAACTCAGTTACCGATGGAAAACCATCGGTAATTAACAATGGTTTTGTATTAACTTACCGACGGTTTTACCAACATCTCCAGAGATGTTGGTGAAACCATTGGTAAGTTAATACCAATGGTTTTATTGTAATACCATCGGTATTGCCAAAGTGTCTTTAAAACCGTCGGTAAGTCATTTAAAGACGGTTTTAAAGACACTTTTGCAAATCGTAATCAGACTAGTGTTGAACTGAGGTGTCAGAAACCCAAACACTAACTGGTAGCCGTGGGTATGGACAGTTCATCGTCTATTCTTCTTTTCCATGTTTTTCTCCTTAGGTCCTTCTTGCTCTTTCCGTGCAATGTTTTTGTATGTAATGGGCACAATTCTGTTTTGGTTTACTTCTCACTTTTTTTTATAATTGCAATATGTTTATAGACTAATGTATTGCTTCCAAAATTTAAAAATATAGGGCCCAATTCACGAAGGGCAAGTAAAGTCTTAGTAGACCCATGAGAAGACTACTCAGACTTTACTCATGTGCACAGCCTGGAGTTACTTGCAATTCATCAAACTGTGCTCATGAGAAGGCCCCATGAGTAGGCGGCTCAACTCACAGAGCAGCTACTCATGGGGCTGCCCCATGACATGCCCATTTCTGAGTAAAGCTATTCGTGTGTAGCTGTTGCTGCACACTCGCGTGCCTCATTGAAATAATGAAGAGAGGAGCAAAGAAAAGATGAAGGAAGCAGGACAGGAGAGAAGGAAGTAAGGAAACAGAGGGAGACAGAGAGAAGAAGTGAAAGAATGACAGAAGTGAGATTGCAGTAAGAAAATGTCCAAAAACGTTTTTTAGAGGAAAAAATGTATTTTTAAATTTGGCATTTTTGCGTTTCTTTCCTGTATACTCTCTGTCATATGCAATGCTTGTCTGGTCATGTGCATCCTCCTGTGTGCAGCAGCGCAGCTCACTCATTTCTTCCTTCTGACTTACTACTGCTCAGGGCCACCCTTACATAACTCACGTTTTACTCATGGGATGTGGATCAGATTTGTGTATTGGGCTCTCAGGGTGGGAGGGTTATACGTAATTGGAATATCTGGGTAGGGCGGATCATTGATGGGCATCACCCAACCTCTTTCAGCCACTTCCAGCCATGCTCCGCCCTATTAGCAGCATCATGGCCTAATTTAAATGCCGGCCTGCCGGCACCACCCATAGTGAGAAGCAAAGCTACTCACTATTCAGGGAAATGTTGAAGCTCACGTCGCAGTGAGTAAATGGCAGGCGCATCTTGCACTGGATTCGTGAATTAGGTTTACTCATGAGGAACTTTGCTCATGAGTAAAGTTTTTTGAATCACCCCATAACAAAAAAAGACAATATCATTGGGACTGATTTATGAAAGTCAAGTAGAGTGTGAGTAACTTTACTCATAAGCACAGCCTGAGTAGTAATCGCAATTCAGGAAACTGTGCTTATGAGAAGGCCCCATGAGTAGGCTCTCCTCAACTCACGGAGCAGCTACTCATAGGGCCCACCCACGACAAGCCCACCTCTGAGTGCTGCAACTTGTTTGTAACTGCTGCTGCACATCTGGGCCACCATTGATACAATGAAATAGAGGAAACGGCGAGTAAAGAAGAAAAGGAAGGAAGGAGAACAGGAGGGAATGAAAGAAGGATACAGAGGGAGGCAGAAGAAGTGAAAAAATGCAAGAAGCGACATTTCGGTAAGCATATGTCACACTATGTCTACATGTAAGGAAAGTTCAGTTTTTAAAATCTGACATAATTTTTATTTTTCCATCTTTATCTCTTTCATATGTCATGCTTGGCTATGCATTAGCATCCTCCTGTGAGCACCAGTGCTGCTTACTCATTTCTTTTCACAGCACTTACTACTGCTCTGAGCACCCTTACATCTGACATGGTTTACTCATGGGGTGGTGGATCGTGCCTAGTTTTGTGAATAGAGCTCTCATGGAGGGAGGGTTATAAGTAATTGTAGTGTCTGGGTGGGGAGGGTGATTGATGGGTAAAATCCAGCCTTTTTGAGCCACATTCAGTCATCCTCCGCTTTTTTCATAACATCATGGGGTCATTTGCATTGTTGTAAAGCCCATGATGAGTAAATGACTTGCTTGCCATTCACAGATGCATTCAGCGAGCCGTGCAGAGGTCTGCACGGTGTGCGGAGCTCTGCACATACTTTCGTGAGTTAGGTTTATTCATGAGTAGCTTTACTCATGGGTTACTCATGAGTAACCCATGGGTAAACTTTCATGAATCAGGCCCATCGTTAGTAATGGAAAGCTACTGAGATTTAAATGCAAGCTGTGTTTGGGCCGACTGAGAGATGAACGCTATCTTTACTGTAGTAAGCAGTAATAATCGAAAGTCAATACCTATAATAATGACAATAATAATAGTAGTATTAGCTAATAATAAAAAAAATAATAATAATAGCAAGAGTAGCAATGATGATACTGAAGCAAATTCTGTGGAGAGGTTGGGAGATCATGACGTGCAGTGGCGGGCAATCTAGAGCTCGCAGGCCAAGATAACATGCATGACGGGCGAAGCTGGTTGCACACTAGCATAGATGGGCTTTAATGAGCATTAATGAGCACCAGTGTTTTATTTAGCCCGAAAAAACCTATGTATCTACACTAAGTGCCAGGGAAACT
>JBCATW010000161.1:0-10919 GCA_038406705.1 Eurycea bislineata
CTTCTGTGGCCGGGGAACTGGGCAGTAGCTCAACAGCGACCCGGTGTGGGAAGAGTAGAATGCAGGCAGAGAAATGCGCATAAATAATGCCGTCGCATCAAAATCGTGAGTTATTGTGAACCCACAACAAGCCCGCTGTTCCTTCGCATCAGACAAATGTCGCAGAGCCACCTGTAGTAGCGACTCAATTATTGGCGCTATTAATAGCTGTTCTTGGGATAATGCACCACTAAACCACTGTGAGGCATAGGTGAGATTAGCCGCAAAATAATATAATTCCAAATCTGGGACTGACATGCCACCTTCTGTTGAGGAGAGAGTGAGGTGGGCCAAGGAGGTGCAATGCCTCTGTGAACCCCATATAAATGATACTATATCTCTGTTAAAGCTATGAAACCATGTGCGGGGATAAGCATTGGAAGTGCCTGGAATAAAGAAAGAAAAGAGGGTAGTACAGTACCACCATCTTTAGTATTGCTATCCTTGATGGGACTGACAGCGGGAGTTCTTTCCATACCCGAAACTTCTGTTTAAATTTTTCCTGTAATGGCAGTATATTAATTTTGAATAAATCTCTGATATTTGCACTAACTAGTGAACCCAAGTATTTCAAAGGTTGGGCACTGTACGGTATACCTAATTTGTGGAACAATATTTTACTATCATTTTTCAAGGAGCCCAAAGGTAGTATGTCTGTCTTGTCCGAGTTGAGTTTCAACCCAGAGTGTAATCCTGAGTTGGTTATGTGTTCCATTATCTCCTGCGTCAAGTTTAATTGGTCATATATATATTACAGAATGTCATCCGCATATTGTGATATAATATGGACATCATTATTAACTAAAAGTCCACAGCGTGTGAATTTTTGTCTAATAGAAATGGCCAATGATTCTGCTGCTAATGCATATAGCGAGGGGGAAGGGGACAGCCTTGACAAGTCCATGTCCGTATATCAAACGGTTCCGAGATCATCATGCCAGTCTTGACTCTTGCCTTAGGCTTCGAATAGAGTAATTTAATCCACCTAATCAATCCTTCACCAATTCCATATAGGTTTAGTGCTTTAAACATATAAGGCCATCTGCCCGAGTCAAATGCCTTGCATGCATCTAATGAAATCACAGCCATAGGCAACTGAGAGTCTTCCACTGCCTCAACTACATGGGCGAGGCGTCGAGTATACATTGAGGTCATGCACCCCAGCATAAAGCCCGCTTGATCACTGTGTATTACCTCAAGTAATATATTTTTCAGTCTGGCGGAAATTATGGACCCTAATATTTTGGTGCCTTAGCAGTTAAGGGGTTAAGGAAAGGTTCTGTTCGGCTTCAGTTCAGTTACAACCTGATCTATTTAAATAATTTGTTTTGGAAATGGATGCCTCTGACTCAGCTCTAGCAGCGGTACTGTCTCAACAAGAAAGTGAAGGACGTTTATCTCCTATTGCCTTCCATTCAAAAAGGCTTTCTGCATTCAAAAATAAATTACTCAGCCTATGACAAAGAACTGCTAGCTATTAGGGAATCCCTTCTTCATTGGAGACATTATTTAGAGGGTACTAAAGAGCCTGTTGGCATCCACATGGATCATAAGAATCTGTCTTACCTTAAAGCAGCTAAGTGTCTATTCCCTAGACATGTCAGTTGGATGCTTTTCTTTTCCAAATACAATTTTGTTATCTCGTTCCATTCTGGTAAAACCAATGGAAAAGCGGATGCTCTCTCACATTTGTATGAGGACAAAAGGAACCTATTTAAACCCGTTCAGGAAATTATTTTTTTCGCCCTGAAACTTTTCCACCAGAATCTTTGTGCACAGTAGGCACATGATTACAAGTTTTGGGCAGGAGTCCACCTTTACAACTTACTAAAGTCTTAGCTACCCCTGACATGATGTCTACATCGGCTTCCCATTAAAATAGTTACAGATCATGGTCCCCAATTTAATAGCAAGTTCTGTAAAAGCTTGATCGCCTCCTGGCAAGTAGATACTAGATAGTGAACTTCTTTCCATCCCCAGATGTACGTCTAGACCGAGAGATTACATCAAACCTGGCTCCAATATTTGAGGATTTATGCCAATAAACAAGTCTCCGATTGGTCGCTCCATCTGCCTCTCGCAGAGTTTGCCTACAACAATCATGAACACTCTGCCAATGTCTAATGTTCCTCTTTATAATTTTTCTGCACCACTTGCACAAGACTTTGCAGTTGATTTAAACAATATATTTGCCTTAATTAAAGAACGTTTAACTGCTTATGCTGCTTTTATGAAAGACAAAGTTGATCAACATACACGACATGCGCCTGACTACAAATTGGGCAATTTGGTTTGCTTATCGACTAAAGATCTTAAGTTTAAAGGGCTTTTGTGAAAATTCAAACCTTGTTTCTGTGGCCCCTTTGAAATTATTGACAAACCCTCAAAACTGAATGTTAAATTACGTTTACCAAGCAATTGGAAAATCTTTCCATTCTTTCAAGTTTCTTTGATAAATCCTGTCACTTAAGGCACTAGGCTTTCTCCTGTCCCAAATCCGATTGTTGTAGAGGCGAACAGGAATTTGAGATTGCTCGCATTCTAGACTCTAAGAAAGTTAGAGGAAAGTTACAATTTCTTACCTCCTGGAAAGGTCTTGGCCTCAATAAAAACTCTTGGGCGGATGCTAACCACATTTATGCCCATAGGTCAATTAAGAGTTTTTTTTAGAGGAATCCGGGCTAGCCCAAACATTGAGATGGGGGTGGTGTTACACCCATGTCATGCAACTTTATATCTGCATTGCCACATTCAATATCAAATAATATTTACATGCTTTACCTTCACACGTTCATGTGCACAGTTACTTGGCATATTTGCTTTTCCTTCATATGTTCATCTGTGCACAGTTACTTGGCATATTTTCTTTTCCTTCACACGATCATGTGCACAGATACTTGGCATATTTATTTTGCATACTCTTGCGCAAACCATTCTTGAGTTTGCACAACCTACACACCTTTTCCTTCACACGTTCATACAGTGGTACCTTTAAAACTTGGTCACTTGTTTCCCTTCTTCCTCTTCCCACCCACTGTCACCCTTAAGCATTCTCCTTGGAGGTCGCGTTGTGCGTTTGCACGGCTCCCTCGCGCTTGGCCATAGGCTGCATAGAACGCTACCGTCTGCAGTGGGCCCCTTTGCAACCAATTTCCTTTGAGGGCGGATGTCTCCCGACATCTCTCCTCATTTCATCTACTTTCATCTGCTTTCCTCTTTATGGCAAGTGCACTTGCAGGCCTGCCGTAGCACCTCCCATGGTAGCCGCACCTCACGCAATCTGCCTACCGTGCCTCTAGGCCGTACCCACTCTCAAGGCTCCACTCATTTCCTGCTCTGCTACTAATATTCTTGACATTATTTATAGCTTGGGGGAAGGGACACACAGAGTTTGGAATGAATGAATGAATGAATGAACAACCTTTATTCGGCTAAAAGCCATTAGGTTCAATACATACAGCAATTCCAACAATTGTGAACATCAACACTGAAGAAAATAGATTAAAATATTTCATCAAATCATGACAGTGAAAATAAGCATTTGTGCAAATGTGCAATAATAAAGTCAATAATAGACACCATCATCCGTCTGTTCTGTGCAAAAATGCAAATTTGTGCAATACATCATTTTAAAGGACAGTTACACATTATATCAAAACGACTGCATTAATTCATATTAGTGCAAATAAGCATTTGTGCAAATGTGCAATAATGAAATCAATAATCAATAATAGATCCCATCATCCGTCTCTTATGTGCAAAAATGCAAATTTGTGCAAAACATCATTTTGCAGGTCAATTACACATTATATAAAAACAACAATATTAAATATTAAAATCCATCGACTATAGTGGAGTTAGTTTTAAAAGCCTCCGTATTCTGATAATGCCTTTAGTTTGGAATGGTCTTCAGGTAAGGGGTCAAGGTTCAACCTTAGCGCCGTCTGGAAGTTTTCCAAACCATCCTTAACATTTTCTACAGAAATCCCTAAAGACAAGGACACCTCACTCATACTCATCTCCGGTATGCCTGGCCTGATAAGAACCAGGTAGGCCAGTTCCAAATTCTGAATTGCCATACAGTTCCCTGTATTCAGTTTAAAGATTGATTACTAACCAATCGAATCCTGTCTTGCAGTGCTTCGTGTAACTTCCCCATGCAAGCACCCCATCCTGTCGGTGCTGGCCTCTCTCACAAGTAGTTAGAGCGGTCGTTTCAGATAATTTCCTCATAGTCTCGTTTGTAACCTGCAGCTACACCGCTTAGACACCTCTTACAGGTTAGTTCTAAAAAAATGTTGTCATGACCAAGAGCATGTGATACTTACTTTCATGCATCGCAAACAATGCCCCTGACATCTTGGCTGTGTTTCAGAATTACCTCTTTACTGTCCAACCTCCTGTAACCGCTGCAAATCCTACTTGTCAACAGAAAAATGACAGCTAAGCGCTGGCTTGCTGTATCCGCTTCCTATGCTTTATAAATGTGCCATTTTCAACTGTTAGCAAGATTTAGGTATCTTACTCACTGGATTTCCATATGAAAATGTCACTAATGTTTGTTGTTCATTTACCATATGGCCACGCAGTGGGACATTTTATGCTTGCTAGCTTATAATGCCATGTATTTGATGTCTTAATGCTTGTCTGTGAACTACACCCAAGTACATTTCTGCATCATGGATGCACAGCATCTTACTATGGAATGTTCATCTGCTATGCCTGTCAGAATTGATTTTTCATCTGCTGGTTCACATTCATTTCACAATATGTATTGTAAATTAAATAAACAAACTATTCAATACTGGACAAGTAGCTGTTGGCAATGAAGGAGTTTCTTTCACAATGGAGACATTATCTTGAAAGTACTGAGATACTTGTGGAATTCATCACTGATCATAGGAATTCTATTTGGAGAACATTCAGTGTAAGAATGCAAGACATGGCAGGTGGAGTCAATTCTTTAATAAGTTTAATTTTCAAATGTCTTTTTGCCCCGGTATGTGCAACTCTAAGGCTGATGCATTATCTCGTTTGTAGGATGTCTCTTCTAAAGATTTTTAGGAGCCACAGAATATGTTCAAAGCAAAAGTATTTAAGTCTGATGGAGTACTGGAGTTTGAATGCTTGGGATATTTGAATTTACACTTGACCAAGGTAGAATTAGACCAAATACTGGCTATGTAGAGCCTAGTGGAAGAACTGACAGGTATTTGGTCTCATGAAGGGAAAATCGTGGTGCCTAAGGAAAAGCAAGCTTTGGTTATTCACTGGCATCATGACTAATTGCAATCAGGGCATCCCGGTTTAAACAAGAACAAAGAATTGATGTAACAATTGGTGGGGGAACTGGTCTAAAGATGTCCAAAAATATTTAAGTTTTTGTGATGTCTGTGCACAAGCTAATAGTTCTCATCAGAAATCTTCAGGATTGATGAAGCCAATTGAAGTCAAACCTACACCCTGGACCTCTACCACAATGGATTTCATCATAGATCTATCTAAATGTCATGGAAAAACAGTATTTGGGTTTTTGTGGATTTGTTTATGAAAATTTCACATTTTGTAGCTGTGTCAAAATTCCCCTCAGCACAAGGACTTGGGAACTTATTGTTGGAACATGTACATAGAATCCATGGGCTGCCGATCGAGGTCCACAATTCACTGCAAGATTTTGGAAGGAGATGATGAAAACCTGGGGAGCAGAAATAGCTTTTTGGCAGCAGCTTTCCACCCACAAAAAAACAGACAATCTTAATGCACCAAACCAAAGTCTTGAACAATATGCATCTTGTATGTTACATAAATGAATATCAAAGTAGCTGGTATATCTACTTTCTATGGTTGAGTTTGCCTTCAATAATCACCTGCATATCCCAATTGGAATGTCAACTTTCAAATGTGCTTATGGTTTACAACCTCACATGCTAATCTAAATATCCACACTGCCATAACCCCGACCATTGAAGGCTGTGAGCACCTCACGATCAAGCTCATATGTAACCCAAATGTATGCATAAATATGGTCATACTATATAGACCACCGCAAGCACCACCCACTTTCGAAAAGGACCTTTTGTGCCTGATGAATAACATTACAAAAAAGGGCTCCCATACAATGTTAGTTGGGGACTTCAATCTTTGGGCCGATGATCCCGAGGATGCTGCTGCCATTTCATTGCAGAAAACACTTAAAACACTAGATTTCGCAGAGCATTCATTGGGTGAAACACAATGCAAGGGCAACTCGCTCGACTGGCTTGTCTCGGAAAATCTATCTGTTGACAACATCTCTGTGGAAGCCTCACCCTGGTCAGACCACCACCTGGTAAAATGGCTTGTGCAGACTTGTGCAGACACCACAGAAGGTCCCGAGACTGAACACTAACCCTCGCATTATCATTAAGTCCAGGAACCTTAAAAAGCTCACCCGCACATTGTTTCATGATACTATCTCCCCAATGTTAACCAACATAGACAAACTCACCTGTCTTGAAGACTTGGTCCATCTATATCTGCAGACTGTTGCCTCCACAACTGATCAACTAGCCCCTCTCCTAGAAAAAGTAGTCAAAACTGAACCCAACAAAAATTCATGATTCTCTGATGAAGTTATCCTTAAACGCAAAGAGAAACGGGCCGTGGAGAGAGCCTGGAGAGACAACCCTGGCAAAGATACTCATAATACGTATAAAACAGCTGCTACCGTATACAAAAGACAATAATTGAGGCAAAAAAGATAAACTTTCAGTCTCGCATCACAAATGCAAAATCCAGTTCCAGGGAATTGTTTCGAGTTGTTACTGAGTTACAGGGCTCTCCCACTACCACTCCTTCTGTTGCTAAAAATAAAAATGGCGCCAATAAATCCAGGACGCTTTTGTGGGAAAAGTACATAAACATCAGGAAGCAATCAAAAGTAAACTACTTACTACCACATGTCCCATCATTACTAATAGGGAAAGGATAGGGTCATCACCCACCGGTAACCCATTCAAATTCTAGACAGTTTCTGCTGAGGAGGTTACTGCCACTGTGCTAGCGATGCGACCCACCACGTGCAGAGGGGACCCCTGTCCCTCATCTATCATAAAGCAAAATATTTCTGTTCTTGCTCCCCTGATCACAAAAATCGCCAATACATCCTTCGCCACTTGATCTGTTCCACCTAGTCTTAAGCATGCTTGGGTGACCACACTACTCAAGAAACCCACTCTGGACCCTGAAGTGCCAAATAACTACCGCCCGATCACTATAGTGTTATTCCTCCTTAAAATCCTGGATTTGTTGCTTATAGGCAACTACAGACACACCTTGTATCCCAGAACTTATTAGGCTGGAGACAGTCAGGGTTCAGGGCGGGCCACGGCACGGAGACAGCATTGCTTGAGTTACATAACAACTTAATAAGAATCATTGACTCAGGACATGCGGCACTGTTGGTGCTCATTGATCTGTCCGCGGCCTTCGACTTAGTGGACCATGCACTTTTGGCAGAAAGGCTTGCCTCAGTCACAAACTGCTCTGAAGAGGCGGTGGCATGGTTGAAATCATTCCTGGGGGAACAAACTTTCAGGGTCTGTACAGCAGAGGCGGAAGCCATCCCAACCCCAATACACTGTGGAGTTCCCCAAGGGTTGGTACTATCCCGACCCTGTTCAATCTATATATGAAACCACTGTTTGATCTTTTAGACAGCAGGGGCTCGGGTACGCCAACTTTGCCGACGATACCCAGCTGTTCTTCCCACTCACCGGAGATCATGCGAGGGACTCGGCGTCCTTGAAAAAAACTATGGACCTCATTCAACAATGGATGGTGGCAAATTGTATGGCTTTAAATCCCGTCAAGACAGAACTCTTGCTGGTTGGAACCAATCAGAGAATTGCGAATCTTGGCGAAATCTATAAGAGCTTTCCTATTAACAACTTTAACATAACCATTGCTAAGTTGGTTAAAACCTTAGGAGTTTTTCTCAATACTAATCTGGATATGTCCAATCACCAAGCCATTTGAAATCTACTTGTGCATTTGTCAATCGGCTCAATCGTCAGCTGGCCCCTTATCTCACGCAGGAAAACAGAGTGACTATAGCCAGGGCTCTGATAAACTCCCGCCTAGACTACTGTATTAGTCTTATGGCAGGGACGTCTGAAAAAAACCTGAAGAGCCTTCAGGTTGTACAGAACACCGTGGTCCGGATTGTGCTTGGGCTAAAAAGGAGTCACCATGTCTCTAATCTGCGACGGACCCTTCGCTGGCTCCTGGTCAGGGCGCGTGTCCAGCATTAGGTTGTCACCTTAGTGCACAAAGTTATTCATAAACATGCACACATTTACCTTCAGCAGCTGATCCCTCAGGCCCCTACACGCAGAACCTTATGTTCCAATGGCAATCTCAACGTCGTGGTCCCTCGCTTCAAGTTGAAGAAAATAGTTGACTCTGCTTTTGAGGCAGCAGGACCACAGGCGTGGAATGCTCTACCTCTTCCTCTTAAGAGCATACCCAATTTTCTGAGCTTCAAGAAGGCAGTGAAAATGGCGCTCTTCGACACTGCTGATTAATTCTAATGTCTAGTCTCTGATTGATTTCTGATACTGATCTACTGGTTTGTTTTCTGTCTTCACGTTCTTGATTTCTACTTGGTTTTGTCGCTTTGGAGTGTCCTGAGGCCCCTTAGGGCGTGTGGCACTGAAAATCAATAATAAATCTGACTTACCTTCCAAAGAGTTTAAAATACTGACAGTTAAAGACCCAATAACAAAGATTGCAAAGGATAAATACGTTAGCTCAGCAAAATGTTATTAAAGCTCAGTTAAGGTCAAAAGCCGCTGCTGACACGAAACGAAGGCAACCACCTCAATATGAAGCAGGGGATCTATAGGCAGATTCTTTATGGTGCGGTGTGGTCTCCAGATGCAGACCACACTGCACTGCTGCAGCTAGCACTAGATCCTTTAAAGATTTGTGGAATGTGTGTAGGGGACACTACTTACACTCTGTAAATATTACTGAACATGTACACACGTTTACTGCATGAAAATGTTACATTCGCAGGTGGCAAACAGGTGTTGCAGGTGCTTCCACAACAGCTTTTTCTGTCAGTGTAAGCACCTGACAAGCGCTTGTCACACGCCTGATGAAAAATCAGGTGTGTGCATTTCTAGGCGCTGAGCGTTCCTTGTGGCTGATCCAGCCCCACCGCACGTTCAGCACATTGTACAAAATCGCCTCTAAGTCTGGTTATCCACAAGGAACATCGAATTAAAGAATGTCTCTAACAAACTCAAACCTAGATATTGTAAGACTATATATAATGGGATTAATATTATATATAATACAACAATAGGTAAGCATCTTATTAGTAAAGGCGTGGGCTTACCAATACCAATAACCACCAGTCTGATACTGGTCAGACTGCTGTAGTGAATAGAAATTAACACTGTGCTGATGTAACCTCTATTTCACTGACCTCACAAACTACAACCTTGAGTATTCACTCATGAGACTTGTACTTGAGACCAGTCTACTTTAGCTAGGCCTTATCCTTCCTCACTTAGATCAAACCTGCAAAAGAAAATGTTTTTCCCAACAAATACCTTTCACAGATTTTGCATGGCCTCTGAAACCATCCTCTTGTGTACCTTCAAACCTGGCTTAAACAGTGTGTGAAATTCTTTCACTCTGCAAGGAGTGTAGTGTGTGCACAAAAACTGCAATCAAGGCAGTTATTTTCAATAATCACACCAAGAGAATACAATATTTTGACTTTGCACACCCCACCAAATAAAGACACAACAAGGTTTTTAGAGTTCAGGTTTTGTATTTGGTGAACTCTAATAAAAAAAATCCCTATTTACTTTTTAAACTTTTGAAGGACACTCAATGCACTTTGAGTGTGTTGCTCTGAAAACCCTAATAAAAGTCAATGTAAAAACACAGTTTATTACACTATAAATATATTCCCCACCACTATAACTATATGGCTATGCACCAGTACAGGGTGGAATGAAATGAACCTTTTAATGGGATGAAAAACAGAACCAATTACTTTTGTGACTAATCAAATGGACAGCAACACTTTACTTTTGGAATACTAGAAAATGGATCACTGGACCCTGGGAAATGGACCTACAACACTTTGGAGACCATAAACAAGGTAAGTGGTATTTTCTTATGTATTTATTTTTGAACAAAATATTCTCCTGAAGGGAGGATATTTTTCTGTAACTTACTTTTACTTTTGGTTGGTCAGTAAAAATGCCTTCTTCTTTATAAAAAAAGGTTTCAGGATTTTAGCACTAACCGTTTTAAAGTTATTACCACTTTTCACTCAGTGAGGGACTAGTAACTTTATGCACAAATGCCTTTAAACACAGATTTTTGGGGTATCTGAAGGTCTATCTGAAAAACTTTTACTGTGTAAATTAATTTCAGATTTTTCCTCAGATAACCTTTAAGTTCTAACCTCCTAGGACTGTTAGGGAATTTCTAGGAATTTTACCAAGTCCAGAAAATGTCAGAAACTTGTATTTTAAATGGTTTAAATACTTTTCCTGGGCTCAAGCAAGCTTGAACACCAACAAAAGTATTTTTAAAAATCACAGTAAATGCCTAGAGCTTTACTAAAAATGTTTTGACCCCACTTCTGGACTCAGAGGAATTCCTAGGATTTCCTGTAACACTTTATTGACAATTAAAAATAAAATAAACCAACGTTTTGCTTTTTTAAAAATACTTTCGCGGCCTGGAAAAATCAGGAAAAATATGCAATAAACAGAACTGATTTTTCTTGATTTAATGCAATTTATTTGAACCTTCTATCGTTAACCGTTTCAAAGTTATTCAACTTTGATTGAAAAAAACGACAGATTTCCTAA